>JAJIYU010006566.1:0-20419 GCA_030144865.1 Tinospora cordifolia
CTTGATTTTATTGAAAATTTTGTATTCTTGAATTTTATACAAAGGCACGAGATATTGAAAAGAAAAGAAAAAGTGTGTGTCACTTGTAATGTAGCACCGGCCCGACCCGCCATTTTGTTAAGTCCACTGTCAAGAGAGCAATGGCCATGTACACTGCTTAAAGATACATGGGTTGGGGTGTTACATTGCCTTATTGAACTTTGTTTCTAAATTATGGGTTAAGTACTCTTGAATCTCAATGAGGCGTAGGATAAAAGGAATACGAAGTGAAGTTGTGTACTTGTAATGTAATATCGGCCCAACTTGCCCTGTGGTTATGTCCAATTGAATGTCTAAGGGGTTGGGGTGTTACAATAGAGTTTGTAAAATTCATCTTTGTGTTTCAAGCAGTTCAACATTAGTATCCTTGGGCTTTTCGATAATCTTCACATATCACAGTTGATTCTATAAGTTTCCCCCAAAGGTAAAGTTATGGTTACTCACCTTTTAAGACAACTTATTTGAGCTTGATACTGGTCTAACCAGTCCATCTCCAAGATCACATCATATCCATAAAATGGTAGTACACATAGATTGATTGTGATTAGTTTATCTCCAAATCTAAGGTCACAACTACACATCCTTTTTGACATGACAGTGGTCCCTATGGGTGTGGATATATTCAAAGTCATGGGAAAAGTTTTGTTATCAATTGTAACCTATTTGCTAGTTTCTCAGCAATAAAATATTTTGTAGCACTTTAATCAAATAACATTTCACAACAACTTTGAATAGTAGGAACGTACTTTCCATAGTAAGAACTTGATCTTCTTGAGCCTTGGCAACAACAAACATTCTAGCATGGTCTGAACTATGGCCCTCGTTCTACCCTTGATTGGTATTCTATTGATGTTGTCTGCCCTGAGGACAACCATTTTGTCTTCTTTCTTGATTGTTCTATGGCTATTGTTGTTGAGGAGCCTGAGCAGGTGCAGTCGGGCAATACCTTGCTATGTAGCCCCTTTGCCTACACAAATAGCACAGTCATTCTCTCCTCGCCCATTCTTTTGATTCATCTTTAGGATGCCCTTGTGTTTGAGTTTGTGATGCTTTCGCGCTATTCTTGTTCTCTTTCTGGGTCCCTTAGTTGTCTTTCTCATTTTTGAGCCATTTGTTTCTACCCCTCAATCTCTATTTCAGATTCAACTCATACTCCAGTGTTAAACCATTTTCAATGATGTTTCTATATGTCTTTAGGCCTAGATTCATTATTATCTTTCGGATCTCCATGTTAAAACCGTATGCAAAATGATTGGCTTTCATTCTCTCTTCTTGATCAGTTTTTGCAAGAATTTGCTAGCTCGATGAACTTCCTTTCGTATTCTACTATAATCAGGTCCCTCTGAATCAGCCAGACAAAATATTCGTGCAGCTTCCTTAGCGTGGCCTCCAAAAAGAGTTTCTCATACGATACCTCCTTGAATTCTTCCCAGTTCATGGTTTGAGCATTAGCTTTAGGATCCATCTTCATCATTTGTCACCAACTTTTGGCTGGTTCATTGAAGTGATGTGGCCAGTGCTACTACGCGAACCTATCACCTTCAATACATTTAAATGTTCCTCCATTTCTTGGTACCAATGATTGGCAGTGATGCAGTCTGCGATACCATCAAATTGAGGAGGTTGGAGCTTTTGTAACTCCATCAGCATCTTCCTTTGCTTCTCATTTTCGAGGTCTTCCTGAGTCCTCTGACAATCCAGAACCTCAAGTGCAGGCACTAGCTGTTGTACAAGAATTGGTTCAGGTACTTGTAGTTGTGGAGCTGCATGAGGTATCATTTGAGGTAGAGACCTCCTGATTTGGTCTATGACCACCTGAGGGACTTCATTCATCATGTTTTCCATTTGTGCCTCCATACCAATGGGTGTATCTCGTTCTACTATTCAGTCTCATCAAACATTGCAGCCCTAGTAGAGTATCACTTTGATCTAGCCATTATTAACAAGTCAAAAACCATTTTAGTACTCGATAAGATATCACAATAAAAGACTTAAGAGAATCATAATCTGGGGTACACAATTACAAGCCTAGCCTCAAGTATTTCAGAGATAGGCAGGCCACCCAAGACGTAGGTGCTACCACATTAATTCTTTTCTTTCTATTATGGTCCCAACTTTGTGAGACAATTACTTGCATAGATTTTATAAGACATAATTGAAAATCATTTAATAAAAATAAATCAATTCCATTCATCAATTCAAATGTACATTTCCTTTATGCTTATTACAACAGAAAATAACTTAAAAATTTAAATAAAGAAAATTGAGCCAGCATGCTCTATAGTTTAATCAAATCTCTAAGGAAAACATTCTTAAGTGACATCCATGTAGCCTTTTAAATTTTCAATTTCTTGCAAGATTAAAAGGAAGGGTGAGCTTATGCACCCAGTGGAGCATTCTAAAAATTTAACTCATTATTTCAAAACAAATATAATATGCGTAACAAGTACTTCAAAAGATTAAGTGATTCAAACAGTTTTTTGTTTTCGGTTGACATTAAGATGAAAAGGTTACACCTCAATATTTCATATTTAGGGGATGAGGTCAAATCCAGACCTTCAATCTTATCATTGATAAAGAGGGGTTAAATCTGACCCCTCACTTCACATCCCAAAAATACTAGTTGGAACACTCACGGTGAAAATTCATCCCTGTGCCAATACGTGGTTAAAATCTTTGTTTACTCTTTTATTAATGTTAAATACAAGGCATTATAAATTCAAGAAAACTAATAAATAGCATGTATTCATGGTAGGCATTTCATAACATAGATCATATCATCACAAGGCATGCATTATTAATCATAAAATTTGAAACAATGCATCTATAATCATGGCATATATAATCATGGCATATATAATCATGGCATGTATGATCATGGTATGTACAATCATGGCATATTTCCAAGCTAAGCAAACATCCATGCACATCATATCTAAATTACAATAACAAGGTAAATATTGAGAAATCACTTCCACCTCAAATAGCTTTACTCCTTCTGAAACCTCTATTGAATCTCCTTCAGATCTTCTCAATTACTAGCACACAATTTGTGCAACACTCTATTACTACTACTCTAATTATTGTCTATAACAACTAAAGAAAGAATAGGGATGCCACGAGAGAGGTAGAGAGAGCAAGAAGAAACTTGTTCAGTTCTTGTTGGGATGAAGAAAATGGTGCTCATCCTTGGGTTTATATAGAGTTTCAATGGATATGAATTGGAAAGTTTGTGTTGATTTAATGGTGGAACCTTTTTAATTCTCTATTTTTCTTGTTCCCCAAATTCATATAATAGCAAGTGATGTTTTTAGAAGTTTTTAATACATTTTATTTGGTTGATTTCATTTTAGAAACCTTTCTAATTCCCTATTTTTTTCTTGTTCCCCAAAGTTCATGAAATAGCAAGTGATGTTTTTAGAAGTCGCTAATACACTTTTTTGGGTTGATTTCATTTTAAAAACATTTCTAACTCTCTATTTTATTTGTTTCCTATGCACAAGAATTAGTAAGTAAAGGTTTAAGAAGTTGCTAATATGTTAGAAGCTTCTTGAGTGGTTTTAGAAGCCTTTCTAAAATTCTTACCTTTTCCATTTTATTTTTATTTTATTGTTAATAATTTGTCAACTTTCTTTTGCTTCTATTTTCTTTTATTTCCTTTTTTACATTTTAATCAATTTGAACCAACATTTCCATATGTCTACATTTCTACATTTCTATATTTCTATATCTTTATATTTTTAATTTCATTTATCATTTTGGCCATTTATATACATAATCTTGTATCCCAAAACTTTTATAAAATCCTCAAGGATAAATTCTTCTTTATTCATTTCATTTAATTGAATTTCGTACAAATTTTCATGGTATTATAAGCTATCCCTTAAAAAGAATTTCATCCTTGAATTTTGCATTACTCCATTCGGGCGTTGTTCAGTCACACCTTTCAAGCGAAAAGGTCTGTGTACTTAGCCATCATCTTACTTTCTAACGCCCGAGTGGCCTTTTTTACTCCATGATGTTTTCAAAAGACTTTGACCAAGAGAATGTACTTCGTTCTCAGGCTTTGCACATTGCAGTCAAGGATCCTAACTGCCACTTATTCATAAGTGGCATCATCATCTTTGATGTTTACCTCCTCCTAATAGATTATGTGAAAAGGATCAGGTTCATACTTCCTCACCATTGACAAATAGAACACATTGTGCATTGAGGACATTCGATTTGGTCAATCCAACTCGTAGGCGCATTCTCCAATTTTTCTAAGTATCTCAAACGGATTGATAAATTTAGGCAATAGCTTCCCTTTATATCCAAATCGCTTAATTCCTCTCCGAGGGCTAATTCTTAGGAATACTCTATCACCTGTCTAGAATTCGAAGGGTTTTCTCCCCTTGTTAGCATAGCTCTTTTGCCTACTCTATGCTGTGGCCAATCTCTTTTATATCTATTTTACTTAATTGTTCATCTCCTCTACTAGATTTGGCCAGTAAACACATGGTCCTCAAGTTCAACCAAACAGGTTGGGTATCTGCAAGGCCTCCCAAAAAGAGTTTCATATAAAATCATCTTTATACTTGCCTAATAATTGTTGTTATAGGCAAACTCCGCCAGGCGTAGGTACTTACTCCAGTTGCCCTTGAAATTAAGGACACAAGACCTTAGCAAGTCTTCTAGTGTTTGAATGACTCTCTTAGACTGGCCATCCGTTTGAGGATAAAAAGTAGTGCTCATGGTGAGTCTGGTGCCCAACTCCTTCTGTGGACTCTACTATAATTGTGATGTGAATCGAGAGTCTCTATCAGATACTATCGTCTTAGGCATACCATGGAGTCTCACTATCTCCTTCACATAGAGTTCTCCCAACTTACTGACTTGGTCTATGGATCTAATGGGCGAGAAATGAGCCACCTTAGTTATGACACCCCAACCCCCGAGATATTGACTTTTTAGCTAATCACAAGGCAGGCCAGGGTCCAGTTACAATTACAAGTACATAACTTGTCCTTTTATTTCAATTATCCCAAGCCTTATTCAAGTAACATATGTCAAGGCAATTCACAAGAGATAAAAGAAAACTTTCTAATTCTTTATTCAATTTAATAAAAGAGAGTACATAACTCCAATTTAAATCCAAATAAACTATTATAGTGGAAATAATTCAAAACTTGAGCAACATGCCCTTACATTGTAAATAAAGTGGAAACTTACTAAAACTAAGCATTCTAAATTTCATGCATGCTTCATCACGTGTTTAATTCCCTAAAAAGATGAAAAAGGAAGGGTGAGCACGTAACCCAGTGGATTGTTCTTAAAAACAATTAAGTCACTAATTCAAATCAATAACACATTCAATTTCAAACACTTGTATACATTAAGCAGTTCAAACAATTTGTTGTTACTGTTGTAATTCAGACTAAAAGGTGGTCCAATCCCTTGATGTTCTTATCCAAAATACCTCCTTTTTGAATAGAAAGACAATTCATCTTGTCACATTCTATTGGAATTAGGGACTCTTGCTCACATTCCAAGTATTTTGTGTTACGCCCTATACACACTATATAACAAACCATATAGCCATAGTATATGTAAAGAACATCCATAGCATCCCTTTTGATTACTATGACAGTACGTGGTTCTTAGTCTCGACTTCTTTTATTTAATCTCACACACATGAATCATAATAAAAGAAGTAAAATTCAGCATGCATACATGTAACACTCAAGCATAAAAATGTCATAATCATGCATCATATACCAAACTAGGCCTAAACATGCATAATCTATCTTGCCATGCTTTCATGGATGCATAAACATGGCATATACATGAATCTGAAAATTAAATCATGAATGATGGACTAAACTTTAAATATGCATGATAAACTAATATTATAGCAAGCATGAACATGCTATAAATCTAAACTAGTAAAATAGAAGTTTAAGAAATCCTATCCACCTTAATTTGCAACTCTTTGTAATTCTGACAGAGGTTCCCCTTCCGTCCAACATCTAGCACTCAAAAAATACTCAAAGTCACTAACTTCCCACTTTGAAACACTCAAGAACAAGAGAGAGTTGGAAGGGGTTGCCAAGAGAAGGCTAGAGAAAGTTAAGAGGGAAATGTTAACTCTTGCTTTGGGATGAGGAGAATAAGAGCAGTAGAGTGGTTTATATAGAGTTTCAAGAGCAAGGGGAGGAACATTGGGTAGCTCTCAAGGAACATCTTTCCATACACATGAGGGGACGGTTTGGCATGTGTATTTTTTCAATATTCCAAGGTGAGCACGGTTTGGCAAGTTTGGAAATTAGGGTTTTTCTTATTCACAAGATAAAATCCTTATTTGATTTCTAATCATGTGTGAACACAAATCAAGGTTGGATCATGTGCCAAACTCGTTTTAGACGTCCCATATCATATCAGATTTGTGATCATAGCAATCTTCCTAATTGATCTTTTTGCTTAGGCACCACACATGTATGCATGGGAAACATTTCTTTCTTGGCGTCAAGGCATGTGCACAGCCTAGGGTCCACAGTTTGCTTTGTTTCTATGGTTGATGTGCATGAATCAGCAATCAAATCAAATCAAAGTGTGAGTAAGGCATCTTTTTAATCTAATTTGGCAAGCGTATCAAGAATCTTTCCTAGCTTATCCATACTTGGGCATCAAGCATGCATGATTAGGAGACTTTCTTGTTTCTTCTTCTCTTGGACGTCATCTAAGAATAGTGCAAGGAAACTAGTGTGTACAATATCATTCTTGGTGAATACTAGATCATGGTCTGAAGGTGCCAATTTGGTTCTCTTTAGGGTTGCCACACCAAGTGAGGGCATATTAACCAGTTTCAATGAGATTCTCATGATCTTGGCGCCATGGAGAGCACGAAGAAACTGACCATTTTTCTGATTCTTCCTTTATTTGTTAGTTAAATCTAGGTGAAGGAAATCTTTCTATATCTCTTTAAACCAACAAATCTTCCCTTATCTCCTTTTTGGTGTCACAATTAGGCATGGAGTCTTTCCCATTTCCATTCTTTGGACGTTGAGCATGAATAGGGTTGTGAGCACATTATCAAACGTGATCATGGTTCCAATTTGGGCAAGTTTCTTGTCTTGGAAAGATTTCATTTTCACACAATTCAGCAAATCCCATCTTTGTTCCTATGAGACATCAAGACTATGGTGTACATGGGTACACTTGATCAGGTTTCTACGACTTCTAATTGTCATTATTTGGGACATTTTTGGTGTGTAGAGTATGGTGTATATGATCACGTATGCTAGCACACACGATCATGTCATGATAAAATTATCACCCATGTGACTTGCACATGCCTAGGGTTGCTCATACATTTTTGGGTTCACATGAATTTAATAAAAATTCATGACTTTAAATTGGCAAGTGTAACACGCCAACCCTTGAGACATTGATTGATTAGCTAATTACAAGGCAGGTCGGTGATCGATTACAATTTCAAGTACACAACTTGTCTTTCTATTTCAATTATCCCAAACCTTATTCATTTAAGTAACGCATACCAAGGCAATTGCACAAGAATAGGCATATTTTAATGAAGAACATCAAGGGTTTAAAATTCCTTTTGGTCAAATATACAACCCTAACAAAATATTGTTTGAAACACTTAATGCTTGTAAGTGATTGAATTTGGATGTGCTATTGATTTGAATTAGTAACTTAGTTGTTTAATGAATGATCCACTGGGCTACGTACTCACCCCTTCCTTCTATTTTTAGGAAATTAAATTTCATGAAGACTATGGATTTTTTTTTTTGAAAGTCTCCTTTTAGAAAGTTTGTATTGTAAGGGCATGGTGCCCCAAATTTTGAATTAAAGAATTTCGTTAAATTTTACTTTTGAATTTTAGAGTTACGTACTTGATCTTTGGATTTGATTTTAAGAATGTAATCTCTTTACTTTATTTGAATGAATAAAGATTTGAAGTTTTCCTTTATTCACTTGCATTATCTTGTTAAATATTAAACTTAATGAAAGTGTATTTGTGAGTATTTCAGTAAGTGTTAGAATAAAGGAATTGAGATGCAAGTTGTGTACTTATAAATGTAACATAGGACCCAATCCACCTTGTGGTTGAGCTTAAACCTATTTCTAGGGAGTTAGGGTGTTATAGAGATGATCTACAATCACCCGAACAGTGTCTTCTCTTTTTTGGTTCTTAGGCAAACTACTGACGAAGTCTATGGTAATGTTAGCCCACTTCCATTCAAGGATAGGGAGTGGTTGTAACATTCTAGAAGGTTTTCGATGTTTTGCTTTTACTTGCTAACAAGTTAAGCACTTGACAACATGCTTAGCCACATCTATCTTCATTCCTTGCAACCAATATGTCTTACGGAGATTTTGATACATCTTGTCACCACCAAGATGCATCGTGTACTTGGTTTGACGGGCTTCATCTAGTATGGTTTGCTTACTCCATCCATTCTAGCACACAAACCCTATCTCCAAGTCTTAAGGTATTCTTAGCATCAAGCCTAAAGTCAAAATGCTTACCCTATTTAACTCCTTCTATCAGGCTTGTGAGCCATTTGTCTTGCCTTTATTCACCCCTGATCTGGTGAAGAAGATCCAGATGGCAATTCATGTTATTTAGATAAGCTCATCTTTCATTTATACCTAGCCTAAGGTTTTGGGTTAACTAGTACTTCCTTTTAAGGTTGAAAATTCTTTGGTAACATCGCACCTCTAACTTAGTAGACTTAACCACATGGCAGGTTTCAAGATTTTTTTTTTCTATTTTTTAACATTCAAAACATAGCCACAAAAGCTCTTAAGGAAATTAATTTCATTAATTGGGAAAGTTTAGGTACAAAACCTTCTTTGCGCTAAAATTCGTGAATGCTAACATATAGTAATTTTTAAGTAAAGGACTCTATGTTGCTAATTAAATTTAAAGCAAGTTTTTCTTTCCTAATATTGTTATACTAGGGTTTCTAGGGTAGATTTTGATCTTCTTGAGCCTAAACAACAAACACTCTAGCCTGGTTCTACCCACGGCCCTGATTCTGCCCCTTGTTGGCATTCTACTATTGTTATCTACCCTAAGAATTATCATTCTGACCTCCTCCCTAAGTGTTCTATGGTTGAAGATCCTGAGTAGGTGTAGTCGAGCAATTTTCTGCAACATGACCCTTCTGCCTGCACACGTAGCACAGTCCCTGCTTCCTTGCCTGTTCTTTTGACTCTTTTCTATTTTGCCCCTATTTCTGTGTCTATGGTGTTTTTTTACCACTTTTATTCTTCTTTTAGGCTTTTTGGTTTTCTTTTTCATTCCCAGGCCTTTTGTTCTTTCCCCCCAACTGTTGGTCTAGGTTGAGCACTCTTATTCTTGAGTTACAGCTTTTTTGAAGATGTCTTTTTATGTCTTTAGGCCTAGAGTTCTTACTATCTTTCGAATCTCCTTCTTGAGAACCCGTGCATAATAATTAGCCTTCATTCTCTCTTCCCCAATCAATTTTGGAGAGAATTTGGCTAGCTCAGTGAACTTTCTCTCATATTCGACTACAGTCATGTCCATTTGGTTTAGCCGAACAAATTCTTCTTATAGCTTACTTAGTGTTGCTTTAGGAAAGAATTTTTTTTTAGAAGATCATTGTGAACTTTTCCCAACTCATTGCTTCAACATTTGTGTTAGGATCCATCTTTATCATCCGCCACCAACTTCTAGTCAGTCCCTTGAAGTGGTGCATAGCCAACACTACTTTACATGATCCTATCAGCTTTAGTACATTTAGTGTTCCTCCATCAAACTGAGGAGAGTGAAGTTTTTGTAACTCCATCAACATCTTCCTATGTTTCTCATCGTCCAGGTTCTCCTAAGTCTTCTCACAATCCAAAACCTCGAATATAGGTATTGGCTGCAGTACGGGAATTGGTTCAGGTACCAGTGGCTATGGTGCCGCCTGAGGTATCATTTGAGGTAGTGTCCTCATGATCTGGTCTAAGATTCTCCGAATTACTTCATTCATCATGTTTTCCATTCTTGCTTCCATCCTAGTAAGAGTTTCTTGCTCTTGCTATTCAATTTCATCCGACGTCGCAGCCCTTGTAGTGTATCTCTTTGATCTAGCCATCATCTACAAGCCAGAAGCCATTTTAGTATCCGATAAGGTATCACACTAAAAGATTTAAGTAAATTAAGATCCGGGGCACACAACCCGTTTATCCTTGTCTTTGGGATACAAAATGTTTTCCCAGACATGAGAAGATGGTTGTCTCGTCTATGTTCATTCATTGAGTTTGTATTCCCTAGCCTTTCATTTCGTTCGTACTGTCATGACTCTAAATTCAAGGTTCTAAGTTCTCAATTTGTTCAGTGACCTATCACTTTATGCTTCTAGGTTCTTTTTTTTTCTTGGGTACAGGATTTGGTTTTATATGACATACATATAAACAAATCAAGCAGGCTTTTCAAACAATCATACAATCAAGCAATTTCACGCTAGAATAGCAAAATTCAAGCTTCTATCTGAGCTTCCAGGTTCAAGTGTCCCATAGCACTCTAACCCTTCCACTTAGAATTTCACTCAGAAAATTGCCACACCAAAACAATTTTGCAAATATCTTGATAACTGAGATTTCTCAAGCCCATTATACCTGACCATCCCATATTCACCAAATATGGTCCGTCATTCTCCGAGTTCAGGCTTCTTCTATAACCCTAAATTGTTATGCGTCCTATACCACATAGAAACAAGAGTTGTAGAATGTAACACCTCGACCCTTAAGACTTTCAATTGGACTTAACCACAAGGCGGGTTGGGCTAGTATTACAAATACAAGTACACAACTTGACTATCCATTTCGTTTATCCCATGCCTTAAACCAGAGTACTTAACTCACATTTATTGATGAAATTCAATAAGGCAATAATACAAGGGATTAAAAAAAAAAACACTTTTCAAATCTTTGTTGATTTAATAAAATAGTAACAAGTACATAACTTGAATTGAAAACACAAAAAGAAAGAGTATGAAACTCCAAATTAGAAGCTTAAATTCAACAGAAGTGTTACATTTTAAATATTCAAAATTTGGACTACAAGTCCTTACATCAAGATGGAAAATGAAAACTTCCTAAAACTAAGTATTTTATATTTCATGCATGCTTCATCATGTATTAAATTCCCTAAAAAGATGAAAAAGGAACGGTAAACACAGAACCCAGTGGATCATTCTTAAAAACAACTAAGTCACTAATTCAAATTAATAACACATCTAATTTCAAACACTTGCATGCATTAAGTAATTCAAACAATTTCTTGTGTATGGTTGTATGTTACACTGAAAGGGGGTTCAATCTCTTGATGTTTTTATCAAAATACCCCACTTTTGAATGGAAAGACAATTCATCTTGTCACATTCCATTGGAATTAGGATCTCATGTCCATATTCCAAGTATTTTGGGTTACACTCACCTACGTACAATAATGAGACCCATATACACTAAGTATATGTAAAGAACACCCATAACATCCCTTTGGATCACTATGACAGTACGTGGAAATTTCAAGGTCTTACATTTAAATCTCATATTCATGTATCTCAAACAAAAGGAAAAAAATTTAGCATATAAACATTTAAAAGCATGGAAACATCACATAGCATATATCATACTATTAAAGGAAACCTAAGCATGGAATTAGGCATAGCATGATCTCATGAATACTTAAACATGCATATATGCTAAAATTGAATTTTAAATCATGAATAATGAAACTAAAATCTGAAAGTATACATGATAAATTGATATTAAAACATGCATAACAAGCTAATAATCCAAACTAGTGAAGTAAAACTTCAAGAAATCTTATCCACCTTAGTTCGTAGTTTGTAGAAAATTCGGCAGAGGTTCCCTTTTCCCAAACGTCTAGCACTTCAAGCACACACAAAAAAAAATTGAATAAAATAAACTTCTCAATTTAAAATATTCAAGAACACAAGAGAAGTGAAAAAGGATTGCCAACGAGAGGGTTAAAACAAGTCAAGAGGGAAGCGTCAACTCTTGCTTTGGGATAGAAAAATGAGAGACGTAAGAGAGTTTATTTAGATTTTCAAGAGAAAGGGGGGACAGTGTAGCATGTGTTTACAAAGCAACTTTCCTTCACACACTAGAGGACAGTTTTGCATGCTTTGGGCAAGTATATCTTTCCAATAATCCAAGGTGAGCATGGTTTGGCAAATGTGCAAGATATGGTTTCTATTTCACGTATGTGTGCAAGATGATTCTCATTTGGTTTTCTAATTATGTGTGAACACAAAAAGGATTTAGAATACTTACTAATCTTTGTTTGGACATTAATCTAGGTGTGAAATTGTGAGCAAGGCAACTTTTCAATATGTTTTGGTAATTGATTCATTTTCTTGTGCACACCAAATCAACAAGATTTGGCAACCTTCTATTTTGAAATAGAAACTCCTAATCTTGTTCCTAGGTGTTTGGAAACATTTTTCAGCTATTCTTGAATTAGAAGCATCTAATCTTGTTCCTTGGGTATTTAAAATCATTTTTCGGCAACTTCTATTCTTAAATTAGAAACTTCTAATTGTGTTCTAAAGGTGTATAGAAACATTTTTCAGCAACTTTTATTCTTGAATAAGAAACTTCTAATATTGTTCCTTAGGTATTTAGAAACATTTTTTAGCAACTTTTATTCTTGAATTAGAAGCATCTAATCTTGTTCCTAAGGTGGTTAGCAACATTTTTGGGTCCACACGAATTTAAAATAAATTCATAGCTCTCATTTGGTCAAGATTTTGGGCCCTTAGCACACACTTTTGGGTTCACATAAATTTAGTAAAAATTCATAACTTCCAATTGGCTCAGTTTTTTTCCATTTTCTTTCCTAATTTAGATTCCCTTAAGGCACACCAAGTAAATGAACTCTTAATTGAGCAAATGAAATGAATTTTGGATGCCTAAACCATTTGAGGTATTCACTTCATTTCATTTCGTTCCTTTTTCTTAAATTTTACTCCTCTGAGAGGTTTTCGAGCAAATTTAAATTTGCCAATTGATTCTAGAAATGAATTAGACTTCATTTATTATTTCATTTCATTTAGTACAAAATTTTAGGGTATTACAACCTACCTTCCTTAAAAAGAATTTTGTCCTCGAAATTTATACATGTTCATTCGATAGGTACTTCCTTAGGGGTTTTTAGTAAATGGTTTGGTTTTGACTAATCTGGTAAGCCTAAGGGCTTTATGTTTGTATAACTATCTCTATGACAACCTCTATTGAAACAACATGGTTATGGACCTATCTTTTGCTGAACTTAGCAAATCTGGGTTTCTTCTAAGTACTTCTACTATAATCCTTAAGTGCTTCACAGGTTTCGTCTCCTATCGCATAAGGTTCTCCCAGCTTACTGACTTGGTATGTGCATCGAATTGGCATGAAATGAGCCACTTAGAGACGATCCACAATCACCTAAATAGTGTCTTCTCCTTTTTGGTTCCTGGGCAAACCACTGACGACGTCTAGGGCAATGTTATCCCACTTCCATTCAAGGATAGGGAGTGGTTGTAATATTCAGAGAGTTTTCAATGTTCTATTTTTACGTGCTAACAAGTTAAGCAATTGGCAACATGCTTAGTCACATCTCTCTTCATTCCTCCCCACTAGTATGTCTTACAGAGATTTTGATACATCTTGTCACCACCACGATGCATCGTGTACTTGGTTTGATGGGCTTCATCTTATATGACTTGCTTACTCCATCCATTCTGAGACACGCAAATCCTATTTCCAAGTCTTAGGGTATTCTTTGCATCAAGCCTGAAGTCAAAATGCATACCTTTTTTAACTACTTCTATCATGCTTGTGAGCCATTTGTCTTGCCTTTGCTCACCCCTGATCGGGTGTAGAAGGTCCAGATGGCAATTTACGTTATGGAGATAAGCTTGTCTTTCATTCACACCGAGCCTAAAGTCTTGGGTTAGTAGGCTTGACCACACGGTAAGCCTCGAGATTGCTGCTTTAAGTGACTAACACTTTCTTTATATTTTAACATTCAAAACATAACCACAAAAGCTCTTAAGGAAATTAATTTCATTAATTGGAAAATTTTAGGTACAAAACCTTATTCACGCCAAAATTCGTAAAGGCTAACATATAACAATTTTTGAATAAAGAACTCCATGCCGCTAGTTAAACTTAAAACAAGTTCTTCTTTCCTTATATTGTTATACTAGGGTTTCTAGGGTAGGTCTTGATTTTCTTGAGCTTCAACAACAAACAATATGGCCTAGTTTTGCCCACGACCATGATTCTGTCCTTGGTTGGCATTCTGTTGTTGTCTGCCTTGAGAACGATCATTCTAACCTCCTCTTTAAGTGTTTTATGTCTAAGGAGCCTAAGCGGGTGCAGTCGAGCAATTTCTGGCAAGATGACCCCTCTACCTGCACACCTAGCACAATCCTTGCATCCTTGCCTGTTCTTTTGACTCATCTTTATTTTGCCCCTATTTTTGTGTCTCTGGTACTTTCTCATCACTCTTATTCTTCTTTTGGGCCCCTTGATCATTTTCATTCCCAGGCCTCTTGTTCTTCCCCCTCAATCTTTATTCCAAGTTGAGTTTTTGTTCCAGTGTTAGAACCTTTTTTAAGATGTCCTTGAAGGTATTTAGGCCCAGAGTCTTTATTATCTTCCAGATCTCTATCTGGAAACCTTATGCAAGATGATATGCTTTCATTCTCTTTTCTCTAATTTTTTCTAGCAAGAATTTGGCAAGCTCAGGGTGAACTTCCTTTCATATTCAGCTACAGTTAGATCCCTCTGATTCATTCAGACAAAACCTTCCTGTAGCTTCCTCAACATGGCCTCCGAAAAGAATTTTTTGTGGAATACCTCCTTGAATTCTTCCCAACTCATTGTTTCAACATTAGTGTTGTTGGGATCCATCTTCATCATTTGCTACCAATGTCTGGCTGGTCGCTTGAAGTCATGTGTGGCCACTGCTACTCTACACAAGCTTGTCAGCTTTAATACATTCAGATGTTCCTCCATCTGAGTCTCAACCATTTTAGTTTGTGCCTCCTATCCTTAGAATTTAGTTTCATCAGACACGACAGCTCTGGTAGAATATCTCTTGGATCCAACCATTATCTTCGAGTCAAAAGCTATTTCAGTATCTAATAAGGTCTCATAATGAAAGATTTAAGAAAATCATAATCTGGGGCACATAATCCATCTTCCCTTATCTTTGAGATACAAAATATTTTTCTAAACTTGAGAAGATAACTATTTCGTCCATATTCATTCATCGAGTTTGTATTTCCTAGCCTTTCATTTCGTTCATACTATCATGACTCTAGATTCATGTCTCTAGATACTTGATTTGCTTAATGGCCTAACAATTTGTGCTTCTAGGTTCTTGTTTGTTGTTGGGTATAAGATTTGGTTTTGTATGACATACATATAAACAAATCAAGCATGTTTTTCAAACAATCATACAATCAAGCAATTTTACACTAGGATAGCAAATTTTCAAGCTTCCATCTAAGCTTCTAGGTTCAAGTGTTTCATACCACTCTATCCCTTCCACTTATACTTTAACTTAGAAAATTTTCATACCCAAACAATTTCGCAAATGTCTCGATAACCATAGTTTTCTGAGCCCATTATACTTGATCGTCCCATACCAAACAAACATAGAGAAACAAGTTCTTCCAAAGTTCCCAATCATTCACCAAACATGGTCCGTCATTCTCGGACCCAAGCTTCCTCTATAACCTCAAATTCTTATGCTTCCCATACCATATAGAAACCAAAGTTATAGAATCTTCCTGATCTTGTGTCCTGACCAAACAAATGTTTCATTTTCACACGTTATCGGTCTCTCACCTATGTTTTAAAGTTTTATGTTTTTGATCAACTATTCCACCCAAATTTCTACGTAAGGTCACTCCCCTAGAGCCAGGTTTCAATTTGGTTGACCCACACCTCTGTCTAGTCAAGATACCACTTTTGATATCTTTTTCGACTTTTAGTCAGCTTCTTGCCCTAATTTTTCACCTTCTAATTTTCTTTTATAGAAAGTAAAGTTGTTTTTCAACTCCGACTACTCGTATAAGCTTGTGGGACAATCTCTAGATCGGACGGTGAGATTGAAGTCTACTTAGCAACCTCGCTTTCTAGGGTGGGAAAACCCACCTCCCTTTCAATGTTTAGCATTACTTAAGATAAGGCTTACCCACTATCAACTCAACTTGCAGTCTTTATATCCAAATAAAACATTTCAAAACATATATTTTCTTTTAAAAAGACACTTTCTAAAATGTTTTTCATAAAAATAGAAGGTAGTGCATAGAAATTTCCTAAGTCTGATACCATTATAGGTATCAAACACTTTCTAAAATGCTTTTCAAAAAAAAAAACACTTTCTAATTTCAGCCCAACAATACATGTTTAGGCTTAACTTTCCATTTCTAACTCAAAATATCTAAAGCTTAGGCACTGATACCAAATTGGTAACCCCACGACCCGAGAGATTTTCAATTTAACTTAACCACAAGGCAAGCTGGCCCAAGATTGCATTTACAAGTACACAACTTGATTTTCCATTTTGCTTATCTCATGCCTTAAACAAGAGTACTTAACTCAAATTTATTGATGAAATTCAATAAGGCAATAATATAAGTGAAAAAAACTTTTGAAATCTTTATTGATTTAATAAAATAGAAACAATTAAATAACTTGAATTGAAAGCATGAAAAGAAATAATACGAAACTCCAAATTAGAAACTTAAATTCAGTAGAAGTCTTATATTTTAAATATTCAAAATTTGGACTACAAGTCCTTACATCAAGATAGAAAATGAAAAGTTTCTAAAACTAAGCATTCTAAATTTCATGCATGCTTCATCATGTGTTCAATACCCTAAAAAGATTAGAAAGGAATGATGAGCACAAAACCTAGTGGATCATTCTTAAAAACAACTAAGTCATTAATTCAAATCAATAACACATCCAATTTTAAACACTTGCGTACATTAACCGATTCAAATAATTTCTTGTGTATGGTTGTATGTTAGACTGAAAGGGGGTCCAATCCCTTGATGTTCTTATCAAAATACCCCATTTTCGGTTGGAAAGACAATTCATCTTGTCACATTCCATTGGAATTAGGATCTCATCTCCATATTCCAAGTATTTTGGGCTACACTCATCTACACACAGTAATGAAACCCATATACACTAAGTATATGTAAAGAACACCCATAGTATCCCTTTGGATCACTATGACAGTACATGGTTATTAAATCTCAAGGTCTTACATTTAAATCTCACAGTATCCCTTTGGATGCCTAAACCATTTGAGATGTTCATTTCATTTCGTTCATTTTAAAAAAAATAAAAAATTCACTCCCCTGAGAGGTTTTTGAGCAAAGTTAAACTTGTTAATTGATTGTAGAAATAAATTGGACTTTATTTATCATTTCATTTCATTTAGTACAAAATTTTAGGGTACTACATAGAATCTTCTCGATCTTGTGTCCTAACCAAATAAGTTTTTTATTTTCACACGTTATCTGTCTCTAACTGATGTCCTAAAGTTTTATGTTTTTGATCCACTATTCCTCCCAATTTCCTACCTAAGGGCACTTCTCTAAACCTAGGGTTTTGATTTGGTCAACTCACAACCTCTGTCTAGTCAAGACACAATTTTTGACATCTTTTTCGACTTCTAATTAGTTTCTTGCCCTAACCTTTCCATCTAAATTTTCTTTAATAGAAATAAGAGTGTTTTTGTAACGCTGCAACCCCCTAGAAATAGATTTTAGCTTAACCATGAGGCGGGTTGGATCCTATGTTATATTACAAGTATACAACTTGTATCTCAATTCCTTTATTCTAACACTTATTGAAATACTCATATGTACACCTCCATTGAGTTTAAAATTCAACAAAATAATACAAGTGAATAAAGGAAAACTTCAAACTCTTTATTTATAAAATAAAGAAATACATTGTTGAATTCATGTAATCGAAAGAAAGAGTACGTAACTCTAAAATTTCAAACAAAAATTCAACAGAAGTCTTTATTCAAAATTTGGATAATATGCCCTTACATAGAAACTTTCTAAAAATAGACTATTTAATTCTTTAGCAAGCTTGATCATGCCTTTCAAATTCTTGAAAAATAAAAGGAATGGGTGAGCACATAACCCAGTGGATCGTTCATTAAAGAACTAAGTTACTAATTCAAATCAATAGCACATCCAAATTCAAACACTTTCATGCACTAAGTGATTCACACAACTTTTTGGTTGTAGTTGACGTTGAGCTTAAAAGGGGTTCTACTCCCTTGATGTTCTTAATTTAGATACCCCTTTTTAGGGTGGAAAGACATTTTTTTTGTAACTTTCCATTGGATGTCACATACCAAGTATCCCTTAGTTGCGCCACCCAACCACACACTCCAAGCATGTGTTAAAAACACCCATAGCACCCATACGGGGTCACTATAATCATATGTGATTCTTATCTTCACTTTCTTATATTTAAGATCACATAATCATGAAAGAAATTTAGAATATAAATTTCAAAATTTTAAACAATCGAGAAAGCATGAAAATATCATATAGCATGCTTAAAACATTGAATTAAATTCTAAACATGGATTCTAAGCATGACATGCTCTCATGAGTGATTAAAACGTAAAAACATGCTAAACTAAAATTAAAATATGATTAAACATGCTGAAAATTAGAATTAAGCAAGCATTAATATACTAGAAATTTAAAATAGCAAAGTAGAGGTTTAAAAAATCCTCTCCACCTCAATCCGAGTTTCTTGTTGAATCTAGCAGAAGTTCCCCTTATCTACCACTTTCAAAACTTCAAGAACTTCTAATCACCAACAAAACTACTTCAAAAACTCTCTAAAATATTGAAATAAGAACTTCTCATACAAGAAAAAAAAGAGAGTGAGAAGAGGTGCCAAGAAGAGGGCAACAACAAGCAAAGAGGGAAGTGCCAACTCTTTGCTTTAGGATGAGATGAAAGTGAGTATGAGGGGGTTTATATAGCTTTTCATGAGCACTAGAGGAAGGTTTGGGCATGCTCACACTAGGAAACCTTTCCATTCCTCCATGGGGACATTTTGGAATGCATAGATTGAGTGTGCACATGATTTAGAATGTGGGCTCATTTGGTTTCCAATTCCTAATGTAAACACAAGATAAAGCTTTATTTGATTTTCTATTTATGTGTGAACATAAAAAGGATTTAGAATACTTACTATTCTTTGTTTGGAAGCTAATCTAGGTGTCATATTGTGAGCAAAGCAACTTTCCAATATGTTTTGGTAATTGATTTCTTTTCTTATGCATACCAAATCAACAAGATTTGGCAATCTTTTATTTTGAATTGGAAACTTCTAATCTTGTTCCTAAAGTGTTTAGAAACATTTTTCTACAACTTCTGTTCTTGGATTACAAACTACTAATCTTATTCCTTGGGTATTTAGAAACATTTTTTAGCAACTTATATTCTTAAATTAGAAAGTTCTAATTTGAATTATTTGTGAAGTTTTTAGTGTGTGAAACATGGGCTATATGATCACATCATGGTGCATATGGAATCATTCATTCATGGTTGTGTAATACTAAGTGGGACATCTCATAGGGGTGGCATACCCGATCATTTTCATGGCACATGAGATCATTCTACATAAACACAAATAAAGGAAACGTCCCATGGAGCTTAGGGTAGGGTGAAGGTACACATGATTATAGTGTTCCACCCATGTGACTTGCACATGCTTAGGGTGGCCATGACTTCATGGGATCACAAATCAAACAAAAATTAATATCTCCTTATTTACAAGGAATTATGATTTATAACCTATAGTTTTGAAATCACATTGTAAAACCCCGGAACCTTGCGAGCGTGCCACGTCGCGAGCAAATAATTGAATAATAAAATAAAACATTCTTTACAAAATAAATGGCAATAAATAAAATAAGAAATAATAATTATTAAATATCTGCTTGGAAATCATGGACTGAAAAATAAGTAAAAATATTGCGATGCCTGCGAAGGCGTCGATAAAAGAATTATGGAATAAATTAATCATGAAAATAATAAAAATATGAATATGGATATGATAAGATAAAATGAATTTATGTCCCCTATTAACTGGGATTGGTTAAAAATAATAATAATAAATAAATAGATAAATATATAAATTATACATAGGATAGAAGCAGTAAAATGAAGAAGGAATTACATTATTAATATGTATATTTACAAGTCTATAACATGATTTAATGTGCTTAGAAATTAACTATATATTAAAGTTCTAAATAAATTTGTATAAATTTATACTAAAGTTT
>JAJIYU010006567.1:0-20547 GCA_030144865.1 Tinospora cordifolia
GATTGTTGCTTACTTTTGCTTATAATTGTTCCAATTATTCTGATATCGTTCCATCGCATAAGATTTGCAAAAAGGGCTTAACAGCGGTTGGGTGAACTCGTCTTAGTGAGAGGGTTCGTCAGGCCGCTGTGCCGGTCGGGCCGCCTTTGACCTAAAGTAAGGGGTGCCGACACATAAAGAAGTGCTCTATCGTGAAATCACTTGTAATTTAGGAAACTCTTTGTCCCGTCTTTATCTATGCTAATATATAATGTCTTGGTTTTTGGTTAAAAAAATTATTTCTTTTAAAGAACTATGGGCAAAGATACACATAATCAAACGTAAACCAAGTTATTTAATATAAGGATAAACACCTTTATTAACCATTGAATTGATTCAATGCAAGCACCAAGTTGTTATAACATCCTTGCAACTAAGTAAAGCAACCTTGATATACTCATGTAAAATGCCAAGTTTGTATTCTCGTGCATGTGTAAAAATATATAAATAAGCATAGAAAAGCGGATCGTTGCAACTTGATCATTAAGAAAATAGGAAAAACAATTTTGAACAAAAAAGGCCAAATTACCCTTTTATTTGTGTGTCAAGAAAGAATAGGATGGGTATTATATTATACCTGCTCCTTGAGCTCATTAACATGTAAACAAATAGTCAAAACACCATGAGCAACACCAACTGACATAATAAGTTACTTCTGAAATTGACATCACCATCTGCTCAAGTTGTTATCTTGTGGCTAAATGATTCATGAATAATAGAGCGGAACACATGAAACAATATTTGAACAAAAGAAATATACAAATAAAATTTTCAAAGTACAAGGATTTACTTGATAAGATGATACTTCGTAATTTCTTGCATTCGACTCAACTAGAACTTGATACACTATTTAATGGGAAAAGAAAATATCGTGCATGCCACAAATTTAAAGTAACAAATCACATTATATACAAAGCAGCATTGCTCCTAACAGCATGCAATATGATGAATAATGTTCAAGAAATCCAACTATGCTTTTGTTTGTTTCAATGGGCAAAATGAGAGAATAACCATAACATAACAATGTGATCAACACAAAAAGATATTGTTACATCAATCCCCTTACCCCACCTTGTAACTAGCTAACCCTCCTTACTACTTTTATGAACCCCGTTTAACTCAAGCAAAAGACACACTAAAACTTTTTGTCCCCTTTCAACTAGAACAACACATCTCTTGTTCCATCGAATCCACCACTTTTCATAACATATTAAAATAGGACAAAATGCAAGTGGTAATGGATACAATGCAAGTGCTAATTACCCTCCTCTATGGAAAACAAAAAAAAAAACTTCTTCAAACCTTCTAACCTTTTGGATATTTTGGATGAAACTGCATCATAAAAACCCCACTTATAGGATTCTAGTTAGAAGAAAATGCCTAATAATCACCTTGTCCCCCCACTACTCTAAGAAAGCTATGTATCAATGTTAATGCTATCACTTGACTTTTATGCATACTAACCGTAGGACCTAAAACCAAACAAAATCATATCAACAATGTATGTAGGGAGGTGTTACGGCGTAATACCCTAAGTAATTTTATAAATTTTAGAATAAAATATTAATAAAATAATTAAAATAATTCTTGGTGACTAAACATAAATAAAGTAATTAGAGTTAAAATAATTAATTAATCTAAATTAATAATACTTTTAAAAAATGATGTAAGCACCTTATGCAAAAAAAAATCTAAATTACCATTATTTAGAAAAAAATATAAATTGATAATTTGAAAAAAAAAGGTTATATTTTGTTTATCACTTTAAATTTAATATATCAAGTCACTTTAGAGTTATAATAATGAAATCAAGTAGTTTACTATTATTTAGAAAAAATATATATCATAAGCATCTTTTGAAATAAAGTAAATTAGTAGTATTTAGAAAAAATTTAAATTGATAATATTTTAAAAAAAATATTATGTCTATCATTTTAGATTAGACAGTTCAAATTAAAAAATAAATTTAAATGAAAAGGATAAAAATAATAATAGTAATAAAAAGAAATAACCAGAAGAGGGAAAAAAAAGAAAAAAGTAATAAGAAAGAAAGAAAAAGGGAAAGAAAGGAAAAACATATATATTAAAAAGAAATAATAACAAGAACCAAAAAATAAATGAAAGAAAAAATATAAATTAAAATTAAAGAAGAAAAAAATAATATATGGCTAAAGTTGAAACAAAATAAAAATTAATATATGACAAGAGTGTGAGAAAGAAAAAAATAATAGTATATGATCAAAGTGAAAGGAAAAAACAAATAAAAAAAAATTTTATGTCTATTATAGATTAAGTCACTTTAGAGTTGAAATAATTAAATAAGCTAATCTAATATTATTTAGAAGAAAATATTGATAAGTGCCTTTTCTTAAAACAAATAAAGTAAATTAGTAATATTTAGATTAATAAATAGAAAGGAAAAAAAAAGAAAATGAAATATTCATTAAGAGAATCTAAGGAGTTGAAGAAAAATTAGAAATTTAAAGCATTTTAGAAATTAAGATTTGAAAACTCCACCCTCCTCAAATCTATAAATAGCCTTCGCCTTCACTAATTTTTCATTACACCTTGCATGAGAAATCAAAGTGTTCTCTCCCTCTCCTTGACGTGCTCTCTCTTTAATTTTATTTTTTCTTCTACGGCATGGTGTTTTTTTCTCTTCTTCTTCAAGTTTTTCTCTTCTTCAAGTTTTTAGTGTTTCGCACTACATTTTTGTTCTCCTTCCCCACGACGAACCTCACTGCATTTTGTTCTTTTTCCTCATGGGTTGCGATTTTGTTCTTCTTCTTTCCCACAGTTCGCACTGCCCTTCTCCTTCTAGCTACCTCCTGGTGTTGCCATCCTCTATAAGAACCCCTGCAAGCTGCATTTTTGTTCTTCATACTCAGACTCTTATGCGCTCCATACCGCATAAGAACCCTAGACTCATGTCGCTCTCAATCCTAGATCTCAACCCAACAAGGGCTAAAACAAGTTCTTGCCTTTGACAAATTCCCTGTAAAACTTGGAGAAGAACATAACTTGACATAATCTCATCATTAAGCCTTATTTATTTGGAATCAAATATCTAATAGTTTGTAAAACTTTATTTAACAACTTATAATTGATTGCCCTTTCAAGCTCTATGATATTTTCAATAAGGAATGTCTTGCAACTCCATGAAGACTTTGATAAAGTGATTAAATGTTTTCTAGCAAATCATTTATTGTTGACATATGTCAAGAAGCCTCTAATTCATTCGTGTTAGATCAAGTTTATAAGGTAGGGTAACTTGATGGATTTTCCAATGCCAAAATGCTAACGAGAAGTCTAAACAACATTTCTCGGTTAATTTTTCCATAAAGTGTTTTATTTTAAATTGGGTATCTGGATTTTTTTTTAATTGATTTTCAACTCTAATGTTATAAATTTCTTTTTTTAAGACATTAATCTAGGATGTTTTGCAATTTAGTTGGTCAAGGAGTTGATTCAAATAATTTATTTTTGCTTTTGAAATGAATTCAAAGAAAAGTTTTTTTGAGCTTATTGTAGTTATAATTCCTCCATGGGTTATCAAGAAAGATTGTGATATATTAATGAATGGGTTTTATAAAATGAGGACATGTCGTAGCTTCTTAAAAATTATGAATCAAGTTTTTCTTTCTCTCAACTTTGTTCATTACATCTTTCAGTGTTATTACTAAAGGTTCATAGATGCACATATGCATCTTTATCAATATGAAAACAAAATCTTACACAAGTTACCATATACACTAAGTAGCTAACCATAAGGCTACATGATCTCTAACCTTTAGGGTATCAAATGTTTTCTCATAGGATCAACCTCTTCGTGCAATCATTCCACTTCACAATAACTAAAAAGTTTTAAAAAATAGCAACAACTACTTGAGATTGTATTTATTTTAGGCAAGGTATAAAACTCAAAGTGGTATAAGGGACAAGTCAAATTTTTAAAGAAATACATCAAAGGTAAAGAAAAATATATATAACAAAGTTAAGAATATACAAATATCAATATGTGAAGAAACATTTAAAAGAAGCAAAAAAAATGGGTAAAAAAGTATGTATTATCGTGCGTTGTAGATAGAGAGAAAGAGGTCTGAATTGGAAAGTTTTAACCAATTAATTCACAATTTACAAGATACATCTTTTGGAGCCATTGAGGTTATTGTCTTAACTAGTAACTATACCTTTTTCAAGCCTCCATCGCCTTCTGGTCAAATCATTGGATTATTGTAGTCATGTTAGTTTCAAATTGCAATCATGGATACATGTTTAAATAATTGATTTACGCTCAGCTTGATTGGGATCACGATAACGATGGGATCATGATCACCATCAGTTAAAATGGGAGAAAGGAAGGGAATTAAGTATGATAGTCCGTAAAATGGGATGCTCTGCTTATTGAAGAGGTCACGAGGTCGAGAATTTCTTGAATAGAGATTGATGATGGAACAGGACGGTGGCTTCGATAAGTTTTGAAGGAGATAACTCAAACAAAAAGGGGTAGAAGATACAATAGATTAAAAATAAGCAAGGGCTTTATGTTGGTAGCTAAAACCTTTACAAATAACAGGGGCAGCCACATATGTTTAACAAGAATTAAGAAAGGAATACATGGAATTTTGTCCGTCCCATAGGAGGAAAGCAACAAGAATTGGGGGGATGTATGATAGAGAAGCTAATAACTATCTCTCTTTATCGGAAGGCAAAGGAAGGCAGGGCTAGGCTACGATTAATGGTCAAAGAGAAGGGAAGGAAGAAGGAATAGTCTGAGTGCAAGGATAGATTAAGAAAGATAGGGGTAGTCAGGTTCAAAGATTCGTTCTAAAAGGTAGCATTTATGAGAGTTGATGGAGTAGTGGCTTCTTGTTGAAAACCATGGCAGTCGAAAAAGGGGGGAAACCTTTTCTGTTTGTCTTTTTCACATACAACTGAAGGAAGATGACGACAGAGACTGGGTGCACAACAACCAAAGGGCCTGAAAGCAGAATCAAAAGGATGAAGATGAAGGACTCTCGGTGATGGAGAGCCAGTGGAAATGGCACAAGGAAGGGTCATCACTGAACCTAATCACTAATGCGCAGAAGGTCGCCGAGAAAGATCATTGGAGAAGGACAAGGTTGCACATTGGGGTATAGAAAGAAGAACTACAAAGGGGTCAGAGAAGATGGACTTGGAGCCAAAAGACCAGCGAAGTCGCAATCGAAGATGATGAGGAACAAGATTAGGACTGGCAACGGTTGTAGGAGACTGGCTTTGGAAGTCAAAGGGGTGATTTGACAAATAGGGAATGTTGGACAAGGATATTGGCTCATGCTATCAAAATGGAGGAAATGACGAAAAAGGAAAGTTGGATAAGGATGTTGGGATGTGGAATGATTCAAAAGAAAAAGGAACAAAATAGGCATCATGATTTTTTTTATATCCCCATTAAAAGTGAAAAAGATTTATATTCTCATTTAGGCAACTCTGTGACAGCTAGGCGCTGGCAAAGCACCATGTCAACTCCCAAGTGTCCAGAGTTGCCTAGGTGGGGCATTGGGGTGGGGAGCATGTTTTAATGTTGCCCCTTGAAGGGGCAGCATATGTTGTAATGCACTTTGCTGAATGCTACCCCTACAAGGGTGGCATCACTTACGTTTCAAACATCACCCCATCATCGTCGTAATCAAGATGACATCCTCAGCGGCATCCAAAATGCAGCAATGCTAGCAGTTCTTGTCATGAGGAAGAATGGATCATAGCATCGCAGCCCTAGCTGTCATGGGGACAAAGGGAATGCTCACAACACCAGCAAACAGCGCTCGTCATTGAGGGGAACAAGAATGGAATGCTCGTAGTAGTTCGAGGCACACCCTAGCTGTCATCGTGGGAAAGGAGAAGGAGAACGAAGCCCTAGCCATCACCGTGGGGAAGAAGAAAGTGAACTTTCTGCATGCCCTATCCAGCTGTCATGCGTCATCGTGGGGAAGGAAAAGGAGAACAATGATGCACCTTCAAAGGATGCCATTGTTGAAAATACATACAAAAAAATTTAAATCCAAAGGGACGTCATTGTTGAACATACAAACCAAAAAAAAATTTAAACCTAGGTTGATGTCACCCATTCAATGGGCCGCATCAACTGAAATGCCATGACAACCAATGCCACCCATTGAAGAGGCAACATTGTGTTGTTCACCCCCTAGGCACCTTTTTAACAATTGGGCGTTAACATAACGCCTGGCTATCAAATAATTGCCTAAATGAAGATATAATATTTTTGTCTACCTTAAAGTGGATATAAAAATAATATCATGCGTATTTTGGTCCTTTTTCCTAGTTCAAAAGTAAGGGAAGAAGTGACTCAAATGGGGCTTGGGCTACAAAAAGGGGCCAAAGAGGCCAGATGGGCCCATGGGAAGATAAAAGGGGGCCCAAGAGAAAAGAAACAAAAATCAGAGGGGTCTACATACTGTGGTGGGACGGGACCATCCTACCCCTCTTTGACAACGGTAGGATGGTCCAAGAGCAAAGGTAGGTACAGTCCACAATTTCTAAAAAGGGTGGGGCCCATAAAGTGACTCTAAATGAAGTTAAAGAGGGGAAACAAAGGCATTTGCAAATGGAAGCTAAAGCACACTATGAAAAGCCATTGTAGTTTTATCATTGAAAGTGAAGGAAAAAAATCATATTACACAGAACGAAGCATAATGAAGACATAGGAGTATTGAATACGCAAGCCAATAACGAAGGGCTGGTGAAGCGGTCAAGTATTCTAGAAAATAGTGGCAATGACAATGGAGGAGCTTTAGAGGAAGATAAACTATTGGAAGTAAGACAAGTAGAAACATCGAGTTATTATAGTAGCACATTGGATTTTCAGGAGTCATCCGAACAAGAAGAGATAGGGAGGAGGAGGATCAAGGGGGCCAACAGGAAGAGCAAATGCAAGGTGTGATGGAAGAAATCGCCATTGCTACCTCTTTACACTTCAAGCATCTCTTCAACTAGCATTACTACCTTCATCACTCTAAAGAACTCTCCTTGACTATTTCTTAGATCTCTATGAAGAAAGTATCATGTCTTCATCTAAAAGTTTGCTTACCTTTCCTAGAAGAGTCTAACAACCGAACCAGGACACAATATCTTTTCCCACCTAGATCACGAACTTGTTTCCATTCGTTTTCTCCATGACCTTCACAATCCCTCAATGTACCTCCAGCTTGAATGAGAAATCCTTCGCAATGGTCCTCGTTCCGAATTACTCTTAACTATTTTATTCAAAAAATGATCTATTTTGCAATCATTTCTCTAAACTCGATTTCAGCCTCCATCATCAAACTTATCGATTTTAGCCTTCATCGCTAGCATTCTTTCTTTTTCAATTTTTTTTTTTTTTGCAACCCAACCATCTTTATCATCCACTATTGTTCATCATTTTTTTTAACTAAAACCCTTTGCAGCTGGTGCTTGTTATCATTCACGATATCTTCTAAGCGCATCCCTTACTCTATTTCTATTATTTTCGGTGTTCAATATGCAGACTGAAATAGGGGAAAAAATGAAGAAAGGTGAACTCTCAAACATTCAAATAGCCTACAGATTTAATAGAAAGAATTACATGAAATGGTCTTTGTTGGCATTTGTTTTATTAAGGCAAGGTAAAATCGAGCCATCTATTAGGTATTGGACCAAAAACTAAAAGATCATCAGTTTACAAAATAGGAAATTAAAGATATGTAAATAATAGCATGGTTTTGAGATTCAATTACACTGAATATTAGTGGCACGTGTATATTTCCAACCACAGCCAAAGACACATGGGAGTGGGATGGCATTTGTTACCACACTTACTTTAAGATTCAAGATGCAACCCAAGTGTATGAGATCAACGTGACAGTTGGAGCAATGAAGTAAGGTACTATGATAGTCACAATATATGCAAATATTCCTAAAAATCTTTGGCAGGGACTAAACCATTATAGATGCAATGAGACCAAGATGTTGCCATCTTTAAAAACTATCTTAAGAAGTAACAAGCCTATGATCTTCTGGCTGGACCTAATCTAGAGTTGAATCAAGTCAAAGTTCAAATTTTGAGCAAACCATTGTGCACTTATAATGAGAATGTCCTTCTTATCTAATTTGAACAGAGTAGAAGATGGTTTATGCTAAAACCAAAAAGGCAGAAAGTTCTACAATGGTTGCTAATAAAGGATATGATCAAAAGACCATAGTTGAAACATCAGAAGTTCCTGCTGGAGAGAGTGTATGGTCTGACTCTCAAAGTTCCAGGCATAATAAATAGAAGTGTCAGAAACTTTAAGGCAAGCCATCCACTTCTAGTAAAGAGTAAGGATACAAAAGCAAACTAGTGAATGAACAAGCACACTCGTCCACTAGAAAACCAAATGCAGATCCCTAGTATTGGTCCATTCCCAATGCCTAATGTTTTTGGCTCTTGATGGTTTATGTATGTTATTGATGCTTGTGTTTGAGTATCATGAATATTTTTACTCAAACAAAAATGTGATGGAGCTTAGTTCTTCCAAACATTCATAACATGAACCAAATCCAATTTGGGAAAAAAAAGAAGTTTTGATCCAATATTGTCGAAGATTATTTCAACCACACCTTGGCCACTTACTTTGAAAATGAGGAGATTATTTATGAACAATCGTGTGTTCACACCCCACAACAAAATGGTAGCACTAAAAGAAAAAGCAGTCACCTACTTGATATAACTTGATCCTTTCTATTACAAACTAAGTATCTAAGTCCAATTGGGGGGAAGTCTTGACTGCAATGTACCTTATTGATTGCATTTCATTCCACATCCTTAATTTCCAAAGTCTATGGAAATGCTCAATCAGATTTATTCTAGCCTTAAAATCTCCCATAATCTTCTACCTAGGATATTTGTATGTGTGTCATATATTCATATGTACCATCCCAATAAGGAGAAACTAGATCTCAAGGATCGCTAAGTGGTGCCTTTTTTAAATCTCTCTTGATAATAAATAGTTAACATTTTCAATAATAAGGGAAAGTTGTATTGCAACTACCCAAAATTTTCCAATCAAACATAAAAAATCACGCTAGTGGTTTCTATAACTTGTATTTCATTTTTTTCCCTCAACATTTCTATTTCCTTAATATTTATATTTTCTTCTCACATTAATGTAAGTTATTCCTAACCAACCTCTGATGATCTAATAGACTTTGTTTCACATGTTCAAGTCACACCTTTAACATGTTCTATGTTATTTTGTCTCAAGTGTTTCATGCATTCAACATTTTATATAAAATCAATGTTTTCCCGTGCTATGAAGTGGTGCTTAATTGTCAGAAATGGAGACAAAGCAATGGGTCTACTTCACTTACATACTCATGAGGTCATTCTAAGACTTGGAGTCTACAGCTCTCATGGGAATATTAATTAGTCTCTTTAAAAGGGAAGAAAGAAACAATATGATTGTTTGAAGGAGAGGCAAAGTCACCTTCCACAATTAGAGACACAAAATGACGGCATTCTAGGAATTCATCTTGTGCCTGCCATGATAGTCCCAAATGACATAGACATTTTGTTCAATGCATTGATAATCTTCACTATAGGAAAAATCTCAAGGTCCAATAAGTGCACCTAGGTCCTTGTGGAGATAGTACTATATCGAAATTTTCACACAATCATTTAGCAATTGGTTTAGAATGAACCCACTGCTAAATCATGATGCTTGCAAGTGATTATAGCAGGAGCCTTGTGATCATGGGTACATGCATGGGATTGGTCAAAATCAAACAATGCTCTAAATGTATTCTCCCCATTCTAGAAAAGAACCAATTCTTGAAGTAGTTCTTGTGACAACATCAACTGTGAAACAACTTCCACTAGTTGGGTTATAGTTTTGCGATTGTCAATAATTAGTTCTTAAAGTTGATTGACCAAAGATATGAATGTGGGTCAACTTCTCCCCTTTGGCACTATTGATGAAAAAGCAGAAGATCAAACTTTGCACAGATCTCAATATTGGTATAAATGCGTTGTAGAAGCATGAGTAAAAAATTCTCAAAACAATAACCAAGATAAGTTCTATTGAATAGAATATTCAAAGAGAAAATTAAATGATATATTCCTTTATTAAGTTTTGCAATGGACGTTCTTTATGAAGATAACTACATCAAAACTACTTAGAAACCACTTAAAATAAGTACTTGAGCTATTTATAACATAGTAACAACTTTTTTTGCTCTTTTTTAGACACTTTCTAATATATACCTTAAATAATATTGAATTTTAGAAATTATCTAGAAGTACCAGTACTATAAATCAATAAACTAGAAAGTTCTCTAAAATGGAAACTTAAATAAAACAATAGAAAACATGCTAAAATACGCTATGCAGCATAGAACCTCTAGTATAAATCGAGCAATGCTCAGTTGTCAAATCTCTAACTAGCAATACAATTTAGAGTTAATGGCATATCATTATGTACTTAATATATTGCATAACTGCAAATGATGGCAACATTTGATGGGCATAATGAATGCAAGAAAAATTAAGAAACTATGTTCAGCAAAGACTGACGAAATTTCTAAATTGAAAAGAAGCGCCATCACATGTTAGCAATATCTTCAAAGTAACAAGAGGTAGAAGACCAAGAAATAAATGGTATTGAATAATACCTGGGGCATTACTTCAGCTTCAACTAAAGAAACATAACTCGATATAGCCCTCAAGCAATATAAAGCAGCCTCAGCGGGATGCCAATACCAAGTTTCATCTTTTCTGCAGCAACCAATAGCCTGTGATAAACAAATGCAAGAAACAACTTTAGCCATGCTAAACTAGAAAGATTGTAACAGATTTATGTGGCAGATGGATCTTCGCTCCAACATAGGAGGCACTTGCATCTTCTACACCTTTACTTAAAGCATTGAAATAAATGGCAAACCAATAATTAATTTCAGCATATTTCTCTCAAGAATGTAGAATGTAGCCAAACATGGAATGCCATTGGTTATCTAAATATGGAATGCCATATATGATATACGATTGAAGTGGATCTACCTATAACCAAAGTTCATTTTCCTAATAGCACCTATTTGTGCAATAGAACCGCCTCCTCCTCTTAGCAAGTCGAACAAGCAATCTTGAAGTTACTAAATGCCATAAAATATTTTTCAACAATGAAAATGCCCCATATTTTATTTCTTAGCCAACACAAGTCCAGTACTTTTTTTGGATTTTTAAAAAAATTATTACCATAATTCGCCTGGGACTATGCAAAATTAATGTTGTATTTTACAAAATTAATACTTTTTTAATGCTAATAACACTATGCTAGTCATAAAGACTTCTAAACTAGCAACACTGCATCAAAATTGAGTTCAAGTTTATAGCTAGGAGTAATTTACTACATTCTTCAATTATCTTGGGCCAAGTAAAAAAGGAGTTACATGAACCAAAATTTTGTAGGATCATATGAGATGGCTAGATGTGTATGATAATGAAGAACATGGTGAGAACTCATAACTCAATTTAAAATAATTCAACCTATTAATATAACTTTGTTAAGATGACCAGCTTTTCACTTTTGGCAACGAAATTTGATTTAGCTGTTCACTTTTGCCATGAAATTCCTAAATTTTATTTACATAAGAATATTTAATTGAGCTTTTCATTCTATTAGATTGCACATAAAAAAAATAAGTAATCAAATAAACACTTCTAAAAACTCTTTAAAAAAAACTACAAGAGGAGACCTAAGAGAACACAAATACAAAAGGTACTTTTCAAGAGAATGTGTAGAAAGGTATCACCCTTTGGCCTTAGAAGAAAGAGGAAAGAGGAAAACGGAAAGGGAAATGAGGAGGACAGAAAGAGGAAGGTGATATGGGAGAGCACAAAAACGTGGCTGCCAGATGAGGGCAAGGGAGAAAGATGAATGGTCAGCTTTGTACAAGAAGTACTTCAACTACTTAAGCTTCCTGTTTAGTATTTTTACCATACTATAGCATTTTAGAAGAAAAAACTACCATATCTTTTGATTTAAGTTTCTACTGCTATAAATTACTATACCATAGTATTTTTAGAATTTGATGCTGCACAGCATAATGTGCATAGCATTGACTAGGTTCTTTTAGCTTTAAAAGTCTAATGTAAGGAGTTTTGATGTTACATGCCAACATCCAATTGGACAAGACTTGTAACTTTAGGCTTTTAGCAAATTTCTCAAACTTGGTCTCATATCTTGGCATGTTGCCCAACTGTTTATGGTCTCGAACACAATGCTCCCACCATTATCCCATGGAATAAACAATATACACAACCTTACCTCCATATTAAAATTTTGTTTAGAAAAGAAGCGATTAAAGAAAATGGAAGCAACCTCAACTACTACGTATGCCTAGCCATTTGAATTCTCTAATTGTTTTTTTTTTTTTGGCAAGAGATTTATAGAGCAACAAAACCAATTCGAAGACCCTTTTGCACCATCCAAATTTTGCAGCTGAGATCGTTGAACAAGTAGGACAACCCACACATTCTCTAACTAATTTAAGAAAAATATGTTGAAAGTAACACAAATGAATGGGGCCTTGAACATGTAAGGTTTGGTTCGCAACTCAGCCACATTTAAATCGCATTTTGAGCTTTTCCCAAATTCAATTAGCCCCAACTCAAACTCTCAGAAATTTAGGATTTTGCCAACAAAACTAATTCTATGCTAATTGATCTTAATGACATTTTCCAAGTTTTATGCCTTATTATGTATATCACTAGTCTACTTAAAGTTTTCTATATCAAGAAAAATAAACAAAATGGTCCTAAGAAAAAAAAAACTATTTAAATACCATCATGATAATCATAATACCATTGAGAGAAAAATTTCCTAAAAGAGCTTGTTTTATTGTTCTTCAAGGCATTATTAGTGGTAGAATTAAATGCCCATTAGGAAGTTGACAAAGACTTTTTAGCTCCCAATATACTAACATAGTCCATATCTTCTAGGCTTTCAGAATGATTACTTTTTCTACAATTACTAATCTTAGTTCCCATTAGGAAGTTGACCAAGACCTCTTAGTTCCCAATATACTCACACACTCCAATTCTTTGTTTCTTTTCGAATGTTGACTTTTTCTACAAGTGTTAATCTTGTTTTTAGAACTGCTGAGACAAGATGTAAAATAAAGAGGAAATCAAGGAAACATTGTCCTTTTAAAAATATAGTATCATACGTATAATCAATTTATTATCCTCAAGAATACTAATATTTCCATCATCCAGCTTACCATCAAAACAAAACCACTATAAGGAGGAAGCAAGTAGGTTAGTTTAGCTACATGTAACATACAAAATAATTCCTTCACAAAACTGTGGCATGAGGCTAATAATTTCTACCCGAAGCCCCAAGACATCGTTATTCCAGCAACTTATTTCAAGTCAAATATGGTTTCCAATACATCAATTCATTAATTATTAAGAAAGTATATTACTAGGAGGGTATCAAAAAAAGAAAAAGAAATAACAAAAAAAAGAGTAGATGCATTACTATCAATAAACAAAGATAAATATATAGCCATCCATATGCATGTAAAATTGCTCGAAACATTTCAGATCCATTTTTATTTTGTTGAAGTATTCAACTATTAAGCAATGTATTACAATACAAAGACAGGTTGAACTCATCTAGTGGTTGAATTACATCATCAAATTCCATATGCTTGACTGCATTATGATCTATCAATGAACTCACACATTTTAAGCTAAGAATATGCCAAAAGGTACAAGCTTCCCCATTCTCCAAAATAGATTATCAAGTATTACAATAATAAAACTTTTAAAACTAAATGCTTTCCATAGAAACATGAAAGAAATTAGAAAAGGCAGTAATCAAATTTTGTAATTAAAGGAGATGAGCCTTTCTTAGCATATTTTGTGGGCAAATACAATTGAAGTGGTTTTTTTTATGAAAAAGGAAGTTTACAATTACGATTCTCCTAGTTCACAGCCGTTTTATATTTTCCATATTTAGCGAGTTTGAATTGAATTGTATATAGATAGAAATGCAAGTTTCCAATCATGTAAGGATGCTGCCTTATAAAGAAATACTTTACCATATCTCTTTTTTGGACTTAGAAATAAATAGAAGGCTATAGTTTTAATGACTACTTTAATATAATGACATGGTTTAATAGATTTTAAGATACTGGCAACAGTCAATGCCATCATAGAATTATGTATACAGGTCAAAATGCAATTTCATCTTGGATCAACATAAACAAAATGATTAACTTTAAAAGCTTCATGTAAAGAATTTTAAGTGTCATTTCACCACCGAAACTTATGTTGCATCTATGAGGACATCCCCAACAGTTGGCATGACAAAAACCCATCAGTTTCATTTACTAGAAATCTCATTGTTAAGAAGGTATCAATAAAAATAAGTGAATAAAACCCCACATTAAAATTATCAAATAAGTAGTAATACCAAATGTAGAAACTTTAGACACTTCAAGATTGTGGTATAATAATGAAATTGTATTTTCCCAACCACTTGGAATCAATTACATGAATTCCATTCCACAATTTTACTCTCTAAGACCATACCATCTCTAATATGCAATAATTTTATGGTTTCTCAACATGGCTTCACCTTATCTAAATATAAATGCTAGAGTAGGAAAACAAACAGATAACTACTAGGTGAAAGTTAGATTTGATTTTGAAGCTAAAGGGTGCAGTTTTGTCACTAGAAACACACCTAGGAATAACATATAGGATGCGCTTCAAAATTTCTTCCAAAAACTGCATACCTTTTCTAAGGCTACCACATCAATTTTGTTCCTTTGGAAATAAAAAGACTTATAAAGGAATTTTCATGAATATATAACTAAGGCATAGCCACCATGCCATCGGTCATACAATATTTGACCAAAAAACAACACAATATTTGACCAACAAATGACACAACCACTTGGGCAGAGTGGAATCTAATTTAATTTTCAGAAGAAAGCCATGGGTGCTCTTAGTGACTCATGTTTTTCCTATTTTTGAAATTCTATCTGTATGATCTCTTCAAGAAGCTAGCAAACGCTATCTCAAACTTCTAAGATTAAGAACTCCACTTGTCATCTTCATTCTTCCTCTCTCTAAGAAACTTATTACTTCTTCAATTTCCACATTCAACCTAAGACAATTATAAGGCATGTACCTTAAGGTTTTAGTCACTAAAATCTACCCTAATTAACATAGGACTACACAAACCCATAGTCCATAATTTCTGGTTAGAATAATTATTAATTTTACAACATATAGAGCCTCAAAAGGAAACTGAGACCAATTACGATCTTCAGAATTTTCTTACCAAGAATACAAGTAACTCATATGATGAGAGAAAATTTTGCAGCCTTCTGATTCTGTCTACTTCAATTGCTTCTTCAATATTAACAAACAGATTGTTTTAATATAGAAATGGGTGGATTGGAGTCAAGGGAGTTCTAATAGAAATATGGATGAAGGTTATTTTTGAGGAAATAGCGCTAAAATGTGGAGGATTGATCGAACTGGACAGCCGATCAATTGAAGGGGATGCATAGGAGGTGGCATTTATGAGAGTTGAAAGATGGAGTAGTGGCTTTGTTAGCAACCCTGCAAGTGTACGGGATCACAATAGTAATACTGGTGAGACCGGATATCGTCCTCAGGGAAAAAGTAATTGTTCGTGTAAATTAAATCTCAATCTAGCGTTGGTTTTAATTTTGTCAAGACGTCCAATTTAGTTTGATAAGCAGTTGTATAAACAGAACTTTAATTTCTCAAAAACAATAAAACTGAAATTAAATTGACTAGGTAGCAATGTTTAAAAGAGTTGTTTATTATAATAAACACCTTAGTATGCTCTGTAATTTTATTTGGAATTATGATTTACTAACACTATGATTATTGCACTTATAATTGAGACCCTATTCCTAAGCGTTCCAATTTTTCACTAAAGGTGTTTCTCAATACCCTCTTCCGAGGTGTTCAATCAACGACCCTACGAATTCAAATAAGAATTCTTGTGTTATCTCCCTTAGATCTAGTCACAATCTTCCGATCAATGACTTGATCTGGGTCTTTACTGTTATAACCTCTCACTGAGCCTCTCTCCCAAGTTAATTCAGTGATCTTGAATTCTTTACGCTTATGGCCAGTAAACATAAAGCTTTAAGCATGAACAAATAAAGAATAGTGCAGATAAATCAATTAAACTGATGAAATTACCATGCATACATTGGAGTTTATATCCCAAACAGTAAAACTAAATTAGCTAGACATGGAAAAGAACATAATCAGGGAAGATAAAGATAAGAAATCAAGCATACTCAAATTGTAATTGAAACTCCTTTAATCCCTTCAAAGAAAAACACTATTTCTCCTTCTTTAGCAGCCACAGTCGTTTCTTTCCTAATTAGGTATCCCCCTCTGCTAATCACACTTTTTCCTTTTATACCCGCACTAAATTAACCCTAAAAAATTTGAGATTCCCGATACTCAAGTAAAGGATCGCGGTCCATGACTGCAGTCATTGATTCTGTGCAAAAACCCAGAAATTCTTCTCATTCTGTGGACCGCGGTATGGCATGTTTTTGTGCAATTCACGTTCTAGTGACTGCGGTCACTAGTGCAGTATGTACTGATCTGGTTCGTCTTTTGTTACTGTGGTCTTCAGTTGATGGACCGCGGTCTGCTGGTATTCTCTCATGATTTCCTTCCTGATTTGCCTTCTTCTGCGCGCTCTTCCTTTGTGTTTCAATTTGTATCCTACAATACACTTAATTCCTTTCCCAGACATCATTTTCTCATAAAAGAATATCAAAACTCAGAAAAACAAGGTTTAAAAGCTATTAAACAATGCAAATCCCTAACTACATGCAACTATTGCTAGTTATGCAATTTTTACTTCTATTTTCCTTTATTTCCTCTAAAATGCAACATTTTACCTATTCTAATGTTAGTTTGCTATGCAACTAACAAATACCCCAAAACTTAGACTTTTTTTCATCCTCGAACAATGACTCTATCCTAAAACTAACATGTCATGCCATATAAATTTCAAATTCTTTTTCACCATCATTGTAACATCAATTGTCCATTCCTATAGTTTATGACTCATTAACACTCCCTTAGGAACATTCATTTTGTCTAGATTTTCAGTTTATCATCTGTCCTTCCTTAACTTCACTCTATCACCAGTCAATATCCCAATCCTCTTAGACATTGAAAGTGATTTACAGGTACCATTCCATTCACAGAAATCATTTCCTAACACCTAAGTACACAGATCCTCTCAATTTTTTCATCTATCAATCTTCTACTCAAGTCAAACTATAATTAGGATCAGTGGTCTTTCTCTTAGGTTGTAACGTGGCCTGGCTCAGGGTACAAGTGTAGTAAGGATTTAAATCTGACTCAGGTGTACACTCATAGCAATAATACTAACCTAATTTGTTTGATCTTCTTGCTATAGTTTGAGCATTATTGTTCTATCCTTGTGTTTTTCTTTGCTCATGCTCATGACCATGTCCTCAGAACTCCCCCAAACTTCTTTCAGTATATACACTCCAATTTAACTCAAATGTACACTCTTACAAAAGTCAAAAGTTTAGTTATCATTGATAATGCTGAAATACTAAAAACATAAATATGACTCTTTTTTTTTAATTGATGAAATAAATTTAACTTGCACATATTTCAATGTTCACATCTCTTTCTTCTCTTGCTTCATCAGAATAATTGACATTACAACCATGAGTGCACACAATTAGGTTTAACTGAAGTATTCATAAGAGGCTCGAGTGTTTCTACAACGTTTAGGTTCATAATCAAGAAAACCAGTTGTAAGGCTCAAAATTGGTTACAAAGGATAAGAAATGCTAGGATTGGCTTTTAGGCTATGACTCAAACAATGATGGCCTACTTCATTTCCCTCCTATAGTCATTCCTATGTAGCAATCAAGACAAATTTGATTATTTTGAGAATCTATGGGAAATTCTTTCTGCTTATGGTTTGGTTTCTACTCCTCACTTTCTCAGTCTTCAGAGTCTCAGTCTACCTAAGACTACAGAGATATGTCAAGGTCAAATTTCAGACAAACCAAGCACACAGACTGTTTGAAAGTACGCTAATTCTTTGTCTCATCACCCTAGAGGAATTTTCAATTTTATTGGTTACTCAGTGAAATTTTTTTTTTTTTTAGAAATATGGCATGATTCTAACCTGATTGACACCTATATGCTCATGTCCTAACTAATATGCCCATGCATTGACACTAATTCAATGACTCTACTTTCTACATGTCATGAGATACTCAATCTAATTATGCATGTATGCCAAAAAGATAATAATGCAGCCAAAATAAGTAAAAAAATTAACTTGAACCTTAAACCTGAATTTGAAGAAGAATGTGAAGAATTATGCACACACCCCCAAACTTATTCTGTGCCTTGTCCTCAAGTGCACATAGATATCGAAACATGGGCGCGGTAATATATCACACATGCATTCAAAGAAAACCAACAAGAAAGAATTAGTCTAGAAATTAAAGCAAAATGAGGATAAGCATGGATCACTTAAGAACACAGGTAAACATTTTGCACAGTCAGAAGAAAAACAAGAAAGAACAGAAATATCACGAATATCCAGTAATTTAAGACATCACAACGGAAGCAAAAAAGACAAAATGAACATCAAACTGTGGTGCTCAAAGATTTGCACCAAACATCTCTTCCTCAGTAATAAAATCATTGAAGTGATCTCCACCATCTGCATCATCATTAGCAGCAGCATCCATAGGCTAGGGTGGCGGTACCGGAGGAACACAACATGCCATCTCCGTGTAGGGCACAGCGCAAGGGGGAGGAGGGAATGCGGCAGCCATATCTGGGTCCTTGCGATGCATCCACTCTGTCATGTAGGCCATCCAATGCATCGTTCTATGTTCAGTGGTCAATGTGCTAGAAGATGATGAACCGCCAGCAGCTGAAGACGGCGGTGGAGCACTAGTGGGATGGATAGGAGCAGCAGCAGTGGGTGACTGGACCGTAGATGGTCATTAAGGTTCAGTTGTAACACCCCACCTCATCTTCCACGTCATCTGACGGTTCAATTTTCTTTGATCAAAATTCTTGGGATACTCGGGAGACGGGCCCATGCTACATTTTCTTCTTCTTAAACCCAAATGCATTAGGGTTTCTGTGCACATTAGTCTATGTACAAAAATAACATCATAGTAAAGAAGATCCTTCATGTGTTCATTTAACAATTCCAAGTACAATATTTCATTACAGCGAAAAATAAATTTAAAGTTGAAAATACATGAGTTCACTTGGGCCTAATTGCCCTACATTAAATTAAATAAAAACTTTCTAAGGAACAATCTACGCACAAGCTGATCAATTTCCTGTTGTGAAAAATAAGGGGGTGAGCTACAAAGCCCAGTGAATCATTCCATCTATTTAATCCATTATTTCAACCAGACAATGCAAGCAGATCAAAAACTTCCAGAGTATAATTCGATTCATCCAACATATTAATTCAGTCGTAATTTAGACCGAACGGGAATACTCTTTGTGCTCCAGATCTGGGGAGAGATCAATTCTGAAACTCAAACCCCTTTCTAGCAGGTTCATTTTTGAAACCCGTTCCATGCTGGTGTCAGTATTGACAGCCAGTTCCAATTCTATATGGAACACAGAAAGTCCCCGTACCGGTACGTAGTTGAAATCTCATTTAATTTGACTTTTGTGTGCAAGAACATGGTAGATAAATATTTCAACAGAAATGGAACATACTACAGTATAACATGATAAATCAACAAAAGCACAAATGTTCGATTTCTGATGTAGAAGATCGTACGAGACGCAACTACAGAGCATACTCTCTCAAACGGGAAAACGACTTTCGATTTCTAATGTAGAAGATCGTACAAGACGCAACTACAGATCATACTCTCTTGGTCATGCAACATGATGAATGAAAGACATAAATGCAATGAACAAAAATAAAAACATAAAAGAATCAAACTAACCAAACAAGCAAGCGTCATCTAAATCAAAATAATAAATTAAAAGAAAGGAAAGAAACTCACCTCGAGATTGCTTCCTAAATTATTTGTAGCACTTCGTGGCTACTATTTCGCGAACTATTTAGAATAGCTCAAGCAAAGAAGAACTTAAAATTAAGGTTGCCAAAAAGGAGGCAAAGAGAGAAAACAAGAGGAATTCTCAACTCGTCTTTGGGATGAATGAAATGGGTGGAGTAGGGGGGTTTATATAGGGCCCTCCTCCAAATAGTGTCTCTAACTTTCCAATGTGGGATTATTCCTTCCCACACATGCCCATTCTAACATGCCCACTCTAACTTTTCAATATGGGATTATTCCTTCCCACACATGCCCACTCTAACATCTCAACACATGGGATGTTTCATGAGTGCTTTTCCTTTACACATTTCTTCTCTATGTATATTACCATCATACTAC
>JAJIYU010006568.1:0-20418 GCA_030144865.1 Tinospora cordifolia
AGATACCACTCATTCAAAATATTGACCTCATTGCCCTATTTTTACATAGTCAACATCTAATGAGGAGCCACATGAGCGGGTGACATGACAATCAAGTGACATGGCAATCAAACAAGGTGAAGAAAGACGCCTTTTGTGAAGTCGCAAGGAAGGCGTCTTCATGCTAGCGCAAAAAAAAAAAAAAAACCAAAGGAAGAAGACACCTTCTTTGATGGTAATTAATAAAAAAAACTCACTCACAAAAAATAATGAGTAAAAAACTTTGAAAGGGAGATATTTTTTGTGAAAACACCTCCATTGGTGGTAATTTTTTTTTTAAAAAAACCTTGCCAAAAAAAATAATGAGTAAAAAACTCAAAGGAAGGCTTCTTTTGTTCATCGCGGGCAAATTGGGAGGACCAGTTCCAACGCGTTCTAATTGCCTCCCACAAAATCTTGAAAGTGACAAAAAAATTATTTGACCCCCAGATCATGATTTGGCTGTCACTTCTTTTTCTAGTTTTCGATGAAAACATAAGAACTTAAAATCTATATCTTTTCATCGTGGGCAAATCGGGAAGGCTTTTTCGGTGGGACTAGTTTCAACGTGTTCTAATTATTTTCCATGAACTCCCCGAAGCCTTCTGGTTTGTCTATGGTGAATAGAAATAGGTATTAAGTTTTTATACTTTCATCAAAAATTAGAAAAAGAAGTGATGTAGTCAAATTTTGATCCAGGGATCAAAAAAATTTTCGTTGCTTCCTGGAGATCGCGGGAGGCCATTAGAACGTGTTAGAACCGGTCCCACCGAAAACGCTCTGTGGGTTTGTCCATAGTGAAAAGAACAAGTTTTAAGTTGTTATATTCTTATTGAAAACTAGAAAAAGAAGTGCATAGCCAAGTTATCATCTAGGGGTCGAAAATTTTTTTTTGTTGCATTAAGGAGTTCGTGGGAGGCAATTAGAACACGCTGAAACTGGTCCCGCCAAAAAAGTCTTGTCAGTTTGCTTACGTTGAACAGAAAAAGCCTTCCTTGGAATTTTTACTTATAATTTTTTTTGGACAAGGTTTTTTTTTTTTTAATTACCATCAAGGGAGGCGTTTTTACAAAAAACGTATATATATATACGTTTTTTTGTGGGCAATTTTTTTTAAATTACCATCAAAGAAGGTGCCTTCCTTTGGTCTTTTTTTTTTTTTACCCCAACAAAAGAAGATGCCTTCCCTCTGCCTTCACAAAAGATGCCTTTTTTCACCATGTCAGAAAAATGCCTCATTGGATGCTGACTATGCAAAAATAGGGGGCCAATATTTTGAAATGAGTGGTATTTGTGTAATTTTTAATAATTTTTGAAGCTATAAAGTCAAAATTAGGATTCGTCAAGGACAGACACATACTGGATGCGGTGCTTATAGCAAATGAAGCAGTTGAGGACTATAGGGACAACCGCAAAGAGGGGCTAGTGGTGAAGATCGATTTCTCGAAGGCTTATGATTCGGTCAGATGGCACTATCTTTTATACAGTCTGGAAAAAAGGGTTTTGGAACCATATGGTGTAAGTGGATATTGGGCTACATCTCCTCAGTCTCCTATTCGATCATCATTAACGACAAACCAAGGGGGAAGATCAAGGCTTGTAGAGGCTTGAGACAGGGTGATTCCCTCTCACCATTTCTATATATTTTGGCAGTAGATGGCCTTCAAGGCATCTTACAGAAGGCAGAAGCGCATGGATTACGAGGATTTGAGGTGGGGGCGAACAAAACCAGTATATCAAACCTTCTCTATGTTGACGATTCCCTATTCTTTCTCAATAATGATAAGTGCAGTTGAAAATTGCTTAGGGGAGTCCTTGAAAGCTTCTCCTTAAGCTCGGGCTTAAAAATCAATTTTCACAAGAGTTAGATTGCAGGCATCAACCTAACTAATTCTGATCTCTCCCATGCAGAGCGCATTCTGAAAATTTCTGCAGGAGACTGGCCTATGAAATATCTAGGCCTTCCTTTAGGATTAGGAGGGAATTGTAAAAGAATTGCTTTTTGGAACCCGGTAGTTTAAACTGTCAAGTGTCGAATTGAGGGATGGAAAGGTAGCTACCTGTCTAAAGGGGGTAGATTGCTCCTTGCTAAGACAGTCTTGGAAGCTCTTCCCTCGTACTACATGTCCATCTTCCAAATGCCAGTCACTGTCAGAAAAGAGATTAAGAGGTGCATCAGAAAGTTCTTATGGAAATGCGAATGTCTTGAGAAACCCCAGTTCTTGGTTGGATGGAAAAAAGTCTACAAGCAAAAGGAAAGAGGAGGTTTAGGTATAGGAAAAATGGAATTCAGGAACCTTGCCTTGTCTGCCAAATGGTTATGGAGATTCTCGACGGAGCAAGCTTCTTTATGGGGAAGGGTTATTACCAGCATTCACGGATCATCACAAAACGACATGTTAGCAGGTCTTAAAAACAGGATAACAGGAAGATCCCCTTGGAAGTCCATTTTCTCGATCTATCCCAAATTCTTGAGTCATATTCAATGGAGATTGGGCAATGGGATGAAAATTTGGGCTTGGAAGGATACTTGGAGGGGACGGCAGCCCTTAAAAGAGGATTACCCTAGGCTTTACAGACTGACTTTACAGCTGGATGCTACCCTGTATCAGATGAAGAGCTATGGCATGGAGAACCCTCATAATAGTCCTTGCTGGAACTTTCATTTTAGGAGAGCTTTGAAGGATGAGGAGATCGAATATTTGACTAATATGTTATAGAGGATGGAACAAGTGCAATTCGTGGATAGAGAGGACTCTTGGAGATGGGTAGAAGAAGACAGTGGAACCTTCTTTGTTAAGTCCTGCTATGACGCGTTCTTGGGGTAGGATGACTCAGGCCAAGGAAGCGAAGTCAAAAATAGATGTGTTATTATATGGAAATCCCCGATCCTCGTGAAAAATAAAATTTTAATGTGGCTTGTAACCTTAGGAAATTAAACTGCTCAGTTCAATTGCAGTTAAAAATGCCTAACAGATACATTTCTCCCTCTTGGTGCTGTTTGTGTAGGAAGGCTGAGGATGACGTGTTCCACCTTTTTTGGCAGTGCGGGACTATGAAGGCTGTTTGGGAAGCGTGGCGTGATCTTCTATCGGCTCTACCTCCTTCGACCGAGGGTGATCTCACTCTCTCAACTCCGGAATCGACTCCGCAAAGACTGAAGCGGTATTGATTGCTAATTAGATTTGCAGTTTGGACAACTATTTGGGAAAATAGGAACAATTGTATTTTTAGGAATGTAATGGTAGATATTAGCAATATTGTACAAAGAACAATTTATCTTTTTGCAGTGTGGGTCTCTAGATCCAAATGGGGAGGTGGGTATTCCCTTGGAGATTGGATGAGGGGGTGGCCCTCAAATTTGCAACTCCTCATGTAATGTCAGCCTTGTTTTGTATGGACATCTCGTCTAGCTTTACTTTTTTATAATAATAAAATTCCTAGTTTCTATTTCAAAAAAATAATAATAATAATAATAAAATAAAATAAAAAATAAAGTCAAAAGCTCCTCCTTCCCTTCTCTCTCTTCTTACTCTTTCCAACTTTTTTTAGTTTAAGAATAAAATGTTCAACCTAACCAACCTGACTGACTTGACCTGTTCTTAGGTCTGTTGGGTTGGGCCCCCAATATTGGGGAGGTTGGTTGGCATCATGATAATGTTAATGGGTGCATTCCACGCGGATTATTAGCAATTTGTTATGCTATGCACATGGCCATCATAACATATGATATGGTTTACTTGAATGTAATCTTCAATGACACAATTGTGCCGGTTGCATTCAAAAGCATAGGAATCATTTTATGTATGATACAATTAATAGTAATTAATTGCAGTTAGGTTTTAGAAACCAAGTACTCGGAAACTGATGGTATTAAATTGGTTAATAGGATTTTTAGTTTATTTTATTAATATGTCAGTTAATTTAAATTTAATAGGACTTAAAATGTCTGTTTTAGTAAGATTCTGATTTCTAGGTTTTTTGTCCTTATAAAACTTTAATTTCCTAGTTTCAGTAGATTTTGGTTTGCATGTTTACAAATATTAGTTTCTGTTCATAGGGATAGGCAAGTTTTCTCCTTTACTCGTCATTCTTCATTATTTTCCTTTTCTTGTTTAGTTGTTTGTATTTCCTTTGCTATGTCACCAAGTGGTTCAGACAGCCAGGCAATGGATCATTCATTTCCCTGGTGTTCTATTATTTATAAAGCCTGGGCCACCTACAAATGTTGATATGTTATCTTGTGCTTTCTGTTATTGTTTTACATTTTCAACTATGCCTTCATACACAGTTTAATGATGCGATCTTTCTTGTGAAATTCATTTTCGCAATAGAAATTAAAGTCAAATATTTTGTTTGGTTTTTTTATTATATTGTTTTTATTCTGCAGTTCAAACTTTAACCGGTTAAACTTTAGTGGATTTTACACTGCTGTTCTGGAGAGGGGTGATGAAATGATCTCTGCAGCATCCATCAGGTATGATTCTTTGTAGAATTCATGAATCTGTATGTTACTTATGTAGATTACTGGTTATTTTTCTTACCCAAATTTCTCTACCAGATACTTCTGGAAAAGGGTTTGTATTTTAATGTTATTAAGTATAGAAAAATTTAAATGTCAATCTAGATAGCAGATGTTGTATACACCTCCCAGCTTGGTATGTTTTAACTGAGATTTTGATATGCAATACAAGAATAGAGCCTTAGCCTTGCCATCACTTCCTTTATGAACATAGAAGTCCTAATCCATGCCCTTCTGCAGCTGCTAGCCTTGCTTGTCTCAGTGCTTGCTTTTAGGAGAACATCCTTGTCCTAAGCCAATCGAAGATTGTGTTAGGAGGAGTGCTAGTTGATAAAAGCAAGTAGTTGCTCCCTTAGCACAGTGGGCCTAGTAGAGGTCTATAGAGATCCTGTCTTACATTTATTGACCATCATGATGTGAGCTCAGTCCCAGTGTTCATCAATTAAGTTATCATACTACTGGGGGTGAAATGAGGTTTATTGCAGTATGGTCAATGCATTTGTTTTGAGTACAGAGGGCCATAGGTTCAAATGATGTCATCTTGATGTGATGCTAAAGCGTCATAGCAGGTTTCAACTAGTTTGAAAATGGTCATCTACTAGATCACAACTTGTTTGCTTTCTTTTTGAATGGAAAAAAATCCTAGTCACCTCCAAAAATGACGGAGTTGGAAGCAAGAAGATAAGGAAGAATTCTAAAAATAATCTTGTTGTCAATCCAACCTAAAGACCATTAATCATGGTGGAGTGCTTTGAGTAGGATCTAGTCCCATCCTAGTAATGAAATTCCTTCTTGACCCAGCTCACCTGCCCCACTTTTGAAGTCAGAATGAATGGCAACCCAAAAAATTGATTTTTTTAAAAGAAGTAATAAACAACAAATATGGATTGTATGCTTATATAACTGTATTTACATGTATAGGGATGCACTAGTAGTGGCTTTACGCTCTGAAAAACTACAAAATGTTTGTGTGACTATGCAAAAGTACATTCACTTTACTCATCCCCTTCCATACTATTCGTCCAATTGAGTAACCAGTTAGACATTGAATAACCACTACATTTTGTGGCCACAACCCATAAACTATCCAAAAGTTCCACCTCCTCCCACAACTACGCTTTGTCTTTCAAGTGTGCAAAAACTCTTTAATTTCTCTCTAGCCACAAAAACCTTCCATAAGAAGCAATTATTGGCCCACCACCTGCCTTTTTACGTGGTAAAATTTGCACCATTGGATAATGATAATGCCTCTTCTATACACTAGTGAGGGGAATCATTTTTTGGCCACAAAGACTAAGGCAGATTCTAGACATTCTTCAAGCATGTGCACAATCAACTAGTATGTGATCTAATGATTCTCTTGCCTGTGAACAGAAGCTACAACAATGCTGTGATAAACACATCTTTTGATATCTTCTTGTATCATGTCACATGTGTTGAGTGTTTGTGGAGCCACCAGCCATCCGAAGACCTTTACATTGAATGTTATTTGTTCTCTCCAATTAGTATCTCTTAGGTAAAACGTTGGGAGTCAAGGATTGTGAATCAAGTTTTCTAGGAGGGATTTGCATGAGAATCAATTGAAAGGGAATGAGTCCAAATATAGGAGTCTTTAATTGGTCGTAGTCTGGTTTAACCTAGCCTAGGTATCTATGATTAAATTTGAGCCTGTTTTCTATTTGAGAGGTTTCTTTGGAAATAGAAAATTCCAGCTTTTTGCATGCTATGGTTAGGTGGGTTGGAAGGTGGATTTGAAATTGTTACAAAGTCAACAACATTTTTGTTGTGCAGGGTAGACAGTTTGTACAAGTGTGAAAAGGTTGTTGCCAATGATCCAGAGTTCAGCCAATGGTCTTCTCAAAAATTGTGATGTGTATACATCCCTGATTTTCAGCTTGATCAATTTGATTTAACTTCTTGACTTAATGAAGAGATGAATCTCCATGGATTTATGTAGGATGCCTTGATGTTGTAACCGCCTCTGTCACCTAACGGAACACATCCAAAACATACCTCAACCACCCTAGGCATGAGACTTGGTCTTTCATTTGAGCACAAGGTTCTATTCCTGTTAACCACATTTCTTATTCCCAACCCTCTTTTTCTCCATTGGTCTTTGCACCGTTTCCCATTTCACCAAATTAGACGTTCTTCCTTCCTCCACTCCCCCAAAAGAATCTCTCATCAGTTTTTCAATCTTGTAAGCAACCTCCTTTCTGGAAGCATTAAATTAGACATGTATTATGCTGGCCTTGCCCTATAAGTGGTATGCTCTCTCCATTTATCTAATATTCGTGCACCTTCATGATGACAAAATTCCAAAAGTGTGACCTTCTTGGATTTCCCCCGAGCAATAGCCCCTAGTCAATTTCCCCTATTAATCGTAAGGCTCACTTGAGAATATTGATGGCCTTCTAAATGTTCTGTTGTTCTCCATCAATTAGGAATAGGATAGCATGCAACCTACATACTGTAAGAAGGAGATTGCGACCCTATCCCTCCCTAATGAGAGAGAGTCTTTTCACCAAGAAACACTGAGCTGCCTACTTCATCAGCTTAGCCAATCTGTCCACCACCAATGTAAAGAGACATGGGAATAAGAATTTCCCTTGTCTTAGCCCTCTTCTCCCTACTATCCTCCCATGTGGTTTTCTATTAGCATGATAGAGCATGTGACTTTAGACAAACAACCCATAAATCAAGCAATCGATTTTTCGTTGAAACCCACTTCTTGCATCACCATTTCTAAAAGCTGCCACTTTACCCTATCATTACTTTGGCAAAATCTACTTTGCATATGCTTGTTTATTTTTTCTATTTCTATACTCTCATTAACTGCCACATTAGCAATGATTTCATCATCTTATATTTGTCTTCCCTCTACAAAAGGGATCTGGGACTCATTGGTCATTTAGGGCACTACACTCTTTAGCTTGAATGCAGACAGACCCTTGCCAATATTTTGTATAAACTTTCCACAAGGCTAATGAGCCTAATGTTTCTCATTTGGGGAGAATCTACATCTTCCGATATCAAGCCTACATATGTTTCATTTGTGATTGCATTCACAACACTGCTAAATGGAAAACCTCCATCATTGACATTACGTCATACTTGTTGATGTCCCATGACTTTTTTATTTTTTAAACATCATGGCAAACCCATTGAATCTTTGGGCCGGGCTGCCATCACAGCTAAAGACTGTTACTTTTACCTCTTCAACTAAAAAAAGGTCTCTCCAGCAAAGTTTTATCCCCTTTTATTAGTTGTTCCCATTTTAGGCCTTCGACACTCCATCCTTTTGTCCTTTCTGGATCATAAAAAGTTTGGAAAATTTGGAGCACCTCATGAACAATATCCTCATTATTATGTGCTATGCAATTATCCTCTATTTCAATTCTAGAAATGTAATTCCTGTTTCTTCCATTGCTCTATAGTAATGGAAGAAACGAGAGCTTGCATCTCCTTCTCTACTTATTGGATCTTTGATTTTTGTAGTGCATTTCTATCCTCCAATAAACACAATTATGCCAAGTTGGTTTTGTATTAGATTCTGAATGTATTTAGCTCTTCTTACCTTCTCTATTCCTTTCTTTTCATTTAGTTGTGGTATCATGTCTTTGATCTCTTTCTTCCTCACCAGCACTGACCTCGAGACCTTGTTCTAGATTTTGACCTTTCCTATAATCTCCCTCAACTTTAGAATGAATTTGTCCCTCTCTCCCATTTATTGTAGATAAGGTCCATCACTTTTTATATGATCTATGTGATAGATAATTGCAAACCTAAATGTTCTAGGCCTTCATCACTTTGTCTATGTATGCAAGAAAATTAACGTGTGTTTGATATGTGGGATAGGATAGGATTTTTCTTATAAGATAAGATAGGATAAAATTTGATTGGATAGAAAAAGGATAAGATAATATGAGATAAAATAATACCACTAGTTTAATAGGTGTTGTTTTATTCTACAATAATGGGATAAGTTGTGGGCCCAAGATTAATTTTAATCCCATCTTGTTGTAGGCAAATGTAGAATTGGACTAACAATTAGTCCAATCCTATCCATTGTTGTGTGCCAAACAACCCCTCATGTACGATCTGAGGTGATGCAATAAGGGGCCTCTTCTCTGTATGATGGAATAATGCAATATATTGGTAGGGATCTAAAGTAGACTACACATGCTTTGCATTTTGCAACGATGGATCCTATAGACTTAGCTCATAGATTAGTCGGTCGAATTTTTGCATACTCCTTCTAAGGTGGTGGTTGTTCATTTTCTCATTTAGAGACCTTGTGTTTGAGATCCCTTGCAGCACACTATCTCTCATTGCATACCGTTGATAGGCCATGCAATCTCATCCCACAAACCTTGTTGCAACTCTAAAGAGTTAGGGCTATATACCCTTTGTCAACCACTATTATTAATCCTGCTCAGAGCCCAAACAACTCCTTTTATCTTTACTATGTTCATCGTATTTGAATCCTAGATCACTGCCATTCCACCTGGGCTCTCCATCATCGAATAAAATTTCATCATTGCCATTCTCTAAATTTGGAATTCTACAATTGGGCTTTTACATTCTCGCAATCCTTCTTTGTTTATTTTAGCACTAGGATATTTGGCTTTCACCTCAGTGCCTTCTTAATTAGTGTTCAATTATGCCCATCTCCACACCGTTGATATTATTACATGTTAAAATCTTCATTTTTGCACTTCCTCTTCGTATCCCTTTGAGTTTGGGACTTCAAAAATTCCCTTTTTCTAGCTGTTTGTATTCTCTCAGCCCCTTCAGAACTTCTTATTTTGTTGACATGGAAGTTGTATCATTTGACAAAAAATTTGTTATGTCTTCTGGCGTTGTATCTCATATTATTTGGCCAACATTTTTCTGTCATCTCATGTGCCATAATAGCCCTCTCATCATCACACCTTCTCCATACCTACTTACTGATGATCATAGGGTTGCCTTAAGATATGTGACAACCCTATGATATGAATTATCAACTTTGTCAACGTTACACCTTTCTTGTGTTCTTCCATTATGTTTTTTGTTAGTTACTCCTCATTGGAGATGATCAATACTGAAAAGCTTGAGGAGAATTTCTTAGTTGATCACCGTGACAACCATCTTCTTTGAAGCAAAGCCCCCAAATCCACCTCTTAGTTTCAAGTTTGCATCCCCTAGGAGCTCCAAGTTCTTTGACTTGTCGTGAATATCTAATAACCCCTCTCTTGTCTCTCCAATTGCCTTGAATGCCTCCAAACTTCATTCTTCAACTAGAAGTCCCTTGACCCCTTCCTAACTCCTATTATATGTTACTTTTCTCTGGGTGTTTAGTAGATTTGATGACCAAGTCACTACTTTGAAAATTTTTTATGATTTTATTTTATTTTTTTATTTTTTTGACAAGCCTGCCTCTTTCTTCCCCTGTTTGATACCGTAAGTAGAGCCCTATCATTTGCCATGAGAGAGCTTGGTGTGTCTCCGTGATTGCCCCCATCTAACCTCCAACTTCTCTTTACGAATCACGATGATCACTATCCATTTGTTATCAAGAGATATTGTTGCTAATTCTCAATTGGCGTGCGTTCTTTGTTCCATTTGTACTAACTGTAGCTAGTGCTTTCAAAGGCTGACCACCCTTCAAACTTGTGTTCCTTAGGGATATGATAGCACGTGATTGTCTGTCAACATGCTTAGACGCCTTCATGTTCCCTCCTCTTGTTGAGTGGGCTTCCATTATGATCATGGATTCCTTGCATGCTAGTTCCTTTTTGAAGCTTCCACCAGTACTTATAGTTTCAGCCACCTTTAAATGCTCGACCACCCACTTGGCTACTTCATTGTCAAGATAGAGCTAGTAACTCTTCTCTTTGGTTCTCTCTTTCATCGCCAAAAACTAGTTGTCAATTCCTTTCACGAGTACAAATTCTTTTTTCTCAGAAGAGGATCATGTTGGGAGTCTTTCTCCTTCTCAATTCATGCGTTCTCCATGCAATTGCCTTCATTGAGTTTGACACAATTCCTTTCCATTCTCTGGTGCTTGCCTTCATTATGTCTATATTCTTCTATAGTTTTTCCTTTTGTTCACTCCGCTGGGTACTTTATTGTTAGTAAGTAGAGAAAGCAGGGAAATGTACTTTTGTTTTGTTTTTTTTTTTTTTTTTTTTTTTTCAATTAGTTGGTGTTTGGTTACCCTATTTGCTTCTTATTTAGTTTAACATGAACTTTAATTTGTAGTAGAGGTCTAAACTTAAACAAAAAAAGCCTTTTTTTTGGCATATTTTTGTAGAGGTTGTACACCTACTTCTAATTGAGGTAGAAGAAAAAAATATGTTTAGGTTTATTTTTTATTTTTTAAAATATTACTTGTTATTTTCTCCTTATCCTCTACTTTTTAAGAGATTGAAGCGGGTGGTAGCAAGCACCTCCTTTTTTCAAGGGAATATAAGTCTCTTAGAGCACTCAAAACTAGTTCCTTCAGGTGAATACAACACTCCCTATGAGTCAACATTGGAAAAACCTATGGGAAATGACCTATGTTGGTGTTGGGATTTTAATTCAAAACTATTGCTTCCTTAGGTAGGTTTCTTGTCCATCTTGAACTGAAGTTGGCTAGGAAAATGTGTGTTTTTTGCCTTTTTTTACAAGAAGTTTATGAAGTTACTTGTGGTTGTATATTGTGATGCTGGAATTTTTTCTATAGTAATGAGTTGATTGTTTTGTTGATTCAAAGTCGTGTATGAGGAATTCTTCTGTTGAAGTTTCTCTTCAATTGTATCTCGAGTGAAATTTTTATCTTGATTATTATCCTAATTCTTTTATTGTTTACTTGGCTTAATAGGATACATGGGACCAAGTTAGCTGAGATGCCTTTCATTGGGACTCGCCATATTTATAGGCGTCAAGGAATGTTTCGACGACTTTTAAGTGCAATTGAATCAGTATGTTTTAAATGTTCTGACTTTTTGTTATATCCATTTGATGAACTTATTTAACTTAATAGCTCTTACCTATGTGATTTCATTTATTTTTTTGATCAATCGCACAATAGAGAATCAGTAATAAAGATTGATGGTAATAGAGAATCAGTAAGGTCTTAGACAAAACTCAAAGCCTCCAAGGTCACTTAAAGAATCAATGAATTCCTAATGCAATGGACGCAATTTTTTGCTCATAAACAAGGGGATGGAGAAGTTTTGTGTGGGGAGCAAGATTTGCAAGCTCGATTATTATAGTCAAACTAGGAAGATTTCTATTATCGAAGAATTGTGAGGGAGCATTTAACAACCAATATCGGGCATCAATAAAGTAGATTGGTGGCTATTAGTGGACAAGCTTCATCAGAGAGATGGCAATAAGAGGAAGAAGAAGAAAACACAAGGGGGGCTGGAGTGGTGTGTTTTTCTAGGAGAGATTGATTCGATATGGAGCATTTGTAGGAATTTTTTAAAATTGACGAGGGAAGAGCACACATAATTATTGTTCTGGATGACAATAAGAAGGATAGGTGAAGATTTTAAAAGGAGGTTATGTAACCTGCTAAAATTAAAAGGAGCGGTAGAGCATCTCAAGGAATTGTGTCTATGTTTCATGTTTAAATGATCTTGAAAGGAGAAGTTCATCAACGACAAGCACAAATGAAAGGAAGAATTTTGGCCATGAAAATTGTAGTGGTTAACATCGAAAGTTCTTTTGAGGTATCATGGCTGATTGGTCAAAGGTGGCGCATGTATGGTTAACATGAAGGTTCCTTTTTGTATTTGGTGGAGGAGAGGGTTGTGTTATGGTGTAGGGTGATGTCGAGAAAGATGTAATGTTGGACTCAACACTAGTATTAGATCTGAAGGCAATGGCATGGGATAAGCACGTTTAGTGGTTAAACCCATGTATCAATGTTCGGAATGGATGGAATTGGCATGATTGAGGCATTGAGCTAACAATGGAACTATGCCACGACGGGGTGCTTGTAAAGATGTGCAATGATGTTGGAGGATTACGAGAGACTCATGAAGATACAACATATTTGTTATTTCTGAATTATCCTAAGTTGAAAGTTCTGGGATTTAAAGATGGATTTGTACAAACGGCTCTTACCATCTCTTTCAAAGATAAGGTGTTGACCTTAAAATGTTCAATATTCTGACACCCAAAATTAAAAAAAAAAAAAAAGAATGCATCAGGGATCTTGCTAAAGAAGGCAATGCTTGGCATGGATGACATGAACCTTTGCTCCATGACCAAGCCTAAAATATGTGTGATGGGTCCCCTCATGATTACCATGAAGGTGGATAGATGGCGTGTGACCAAGGAGAAGAAATTATATCAAAGGTGGTGCGGGTGCAGAGCAATATTGTCAAGGTGGTTTAAGGCGCCAAGCCTCTATAAGGCGAGGCGGGGCCTAAGTTAGGACTAGACGGTCCTTAAAACAATTATTTAAATCTCTCTAAAGAGTTATTTATTTTTTAGTATCTCACCACACACACACACACACACACACACACACACACACACATATATATATATATATATATATATATATATATATTATAATTTTTTATTTTTTATTTATAATTAATTAATTATATATAAATTATAAAATTATAAATAAATAACAGTACATAATAAACTCATGAATCATGATCACCATAAGCTCACATACTTCATAACTTTTCAAAAAGTCTCAAAACAAGTCAACAAAAACAAATTACAACTTCTAGTTTATCAATCATTAACAAGAGGAAATTCTTTTAGAGCTTCAATATTGACATCGTCGAAAACATTGTCATCATCAAAATTGTCTTTATTAACATCTTTGTTACAGTGTTGTCAAGGCTGTATGACAGTTTAAGACGGTAAGCCTCCATAAGGCATGGCGGGGCCTCGACAGTCTTTAAAATAATTATTTAAAGGTCTTTGAAGAATTATTTATTTATTTATTGGTCTCTCACTCAATATATATATACACACACACACATTTACCTGAAGAATTGTTTAATACTTTTTTATAATTTTATTTATTTATAATTTACATTTAATTAATTGATGATATATAAATTATAAAATTATAAATAATAACATATTAGCATTATGATAAACTCATGATCAACATAATTTCACATACTTCATATTCATAAAATTTCAAAAAGATGAGCTAATTGCTCTCTCTCTCTCTCTCGGAGAGATGTAGAGAGAGCAGATACGTAGAGAGAGAATGAGAGACAGAAGAGAGACGTAGATGGAGAGAGAACAGAGATGCAGGTAGCAGTGTTGTCAAGGTAGTAAGGCGGTTTAAGACAATAAACCTCCATAAAGCGAGGCAGGGTCTAGGTGGAGACTAGGCGAGGCCTAGGCGGTCCTTAAAATAATTATTTAAAGGTCCCTGAAGAATTATTTATTTATTTATTGGTTCCTTATTCAATATATATATGTATATATACATACATTTCGCTAAAGAATTGTTTAATACATTTTTTTATAATTGTATTTATTTAAATGTTACATTTAATTAATTAATGATATATAAATTATAAAATTGTAAATAATGACGTATTAGATAATACATTTTGATAAACTCATGATCGTCATAACTTTATATACTTAATATTCATAACATTCTAAAAAGAAGAGCTAATTGTTAGAGAGAGAGAGAGAGACGCAGAAAGAGGCAGACGAGAGACGTAGATAGAGATAGAATAGAGACATAGAAACATAAAGAGAGAGAGAGAGAGAGAGAGAGAGAGAGAGAGAGAGAGAGAGAGAGAGAGAGGGAGAGAGAGAGAGAGTAGAGAGAGGGAGGGAGGCAGAAAAAGAGAGAGGGAGAGATGTAAAAAGAGAGAGAAGCAGAGTAGAGAGAGCGGGAGACATGCAAAAAGAGAGCAGAGAGAGAGGGAAAGAGTCGAGAGACGCACAGTGAGATCGAGAGAGTCGTCAGAGTCGCTAACTGAAGAAGACGTCGAAGTGTGGGAGATGATCGTCGACGTTAGAGTTACTCGCCGAAGTATCGGAGATGATCGTCGGAGTCTTAGAGTCGATCATCAGAGTTGGTTTGAGTCATATGACTTTGAGAGGTTTGAGAATGGAGTTATTAGATTTAGGTTAAAATTAAAAAAAAATAAATAATTAAAAACCCTCTTATTTTATTTTAATTTATAGAGAAGTCCTCTTAGCACCTAGACGGTGGCCTAGGCGTTGAGGGGGTCTGGACGCCTAGATGGCGTCGAGGCGACGCTTTGACAACACTGACAGGCAGAGAGTGAGAAGAGAGACGCAGAAAGATAGAGAGGAAGGAATCAGAAAAAGAGGGAAGGATGCAAAAAGAGAGAGAGGGAGAGGGGAAGAGCTGAGAGAAAGGGAGAGAGATGCATCTGAAATGGAGAGACTCGTCAAAGTCAATCACCAAAGAAGACATCGGAGTTACTCGTTGGAGTGTCAGAGATGATCGCCAGAGTCTCGGAGATGATCGTCGAAGTTGGTTTGAGTCATTTTACTTGGAAAGGTTTGAGCAAGAAGTTATTAGATTTAGGTTAAAATTAAAAAAATAAATAAATAATTAAAAACCCTCCTATTTTTTCAAAATTTATAGGGAAGCCGCGCCCCCCTCCCTTCTCAACCCAACGCCTAGGCGTTGAAGGGGGCCTGGATGCCTAGGCGGTGCCTTGACAACACTGCTTTGTTATATAACTCATAATCTGATGAATCAAATAATAGCTCATCTTCATACCTTGAGCTGCTCTCACCCACATATCTTTGTTGTCTTGATCTTTTAGTATAGTACGTTACTTTTTTTTTTTTTTTTTTGAAGTCATGGTAGTATCCAAACGTTTGGCCCGACTAATCCACCATGGGGCTACCCCCATCCACCCCAAGACCAGGACCCGGGAGACAACAGGAGCGAATGGTGGGAGCAAGACTCGAACCCGTGACACTTTGGGAGCACGAATCCGACTTGACCACCACGCCATCGCCCCTGGGGGCGTATAGTACGTTACTTTTGTGGAACCCAAAACTTCTTCTACTTGTGTCTATGTCAAATCTTCATCTTCATGAATTAACTTTTCAACATTTCTAGTTAGCCACTCATTACTGTTATCAATATCATCCAAAAGAATTGGGTCCAACTTTTCCTTCCTATTATGTCAATCCACCAACTTTTGATGGTAATGCACATACACTAGATCATTCAACTTTTCTTGCTCTAATTTATTCCTTTTCGGTTAGTGGATCTAGAAGTTTTAAAAAATAATAATAAAAAATAAAACTTGCATTACTATAATGTTATGAATATATATAAAAAGATATAGTAAATTAAAAATTTAAGGCGTAAGCTAAAATATATAACTCGCATGCTCAAATATACTCCAATTTCTTTCACATCTACTAGCGCTACATGTTAAGGAAAGAACTTTCAAAACGAAATCTTGAAGATGTGGAGTTTGAGATCCAAAAAGCGACTACCACTTAACTACATCACAACAACATAAAAAGAATAAAGACTTTTAATGCACAATTAGAAAATAAATATAACTATATAAAATGAAACTTATCAATTGTTGCTTGGTGTCATAGTCGTCATTTTTTTAATTGTTGATTCTTTGCCAATGTTGCCTTCAGCAATTAAATACAACCCTATCTCATCATAAATTTTATCAACAATTTTTGGACTTGGTGACAACCTCTCCATCACCTCTTATAGCCCATTTGAAACCTCTGAATCACGTTGCAAATTATTTACATAAAAAAAAATTGAGAATTCAAATACTATCCAATAGCAAGAAGTGAGTGATGAAGTTTTAAATCCCATTTTTATCAATGATACGTCATATAGATGAGAATTTGTAATTTTTTAACAATAAAAAAGATTTTAAAGTTAGAATTTAGAAATTTTGAATTTGAATGTGCTTACCTAACTAATAATCTTACAAAAACCTTTACCAACGGGGCCTAAGATTTTTATGGCATAGATAACGCCATTGCAAAAAAAATTTGTGAAGACAATACCACATGTCTTTATTCTTTTGGTATGCAAGGTCATTTAGAAACATTCCATTCATTAGAAGTAAACATTTTTTTTCAATGCATCTCTTTTCTTATAAATGCTCTGCAAAGTAAGAAATGAGGTGGTAAAACAAATTAATGATTGTATATAATGAGGTGGCAAAACAAATTAATGATTGTATATGAAGCCTGACAAAAGAATAGCTTTTTGAATCACTCCCTTTACCCTTGGGAATTGCACTAATGTCTTGTAACTTTAAGTCTATGTAGTGTGCTACATAGGGAGTCTAGAACAGGTGACGTCTCTTTTTCATTAACATTCTTCACGCAGCTACATATGCCGCTGCATGATATGTGATGAGTTGAACAACATTTTTTTTACACTCTCTACAACATCATCCAACAACTTAAAAATAGTCTATGCAGTCTTCACATATGAGGAAGTGTCTATAGACTCTAAGAATATTGTGTCAGAAGGACTGTTAACCAAAAAATGAATCAAACTTCTTTTCCTTCTATATGTCCAACCATTAGACATGATACTATGACCATGTTTTGCCCAAGGATCTTTGATAGGCTTTAACAACTTATTTGTATATGTCAACTCCTCCTTCAAGAATGTTACCTTTCCTTCATGGTAACTAGTTGGCTTCAAACCAAGTCCAAACTGTCCAATAGCTTTAATCATTATCTTGAAGCTATTTGCTTTCAAAGCATTAAATGGAATTCCCTATTGATACATCCACCTCATTATATATTGACATACTTTCTTTCTCTCAAACTTCTTTATTATACTCTCAATTGTTGTTTGTTTTTCTCTATTTCTTCGCAATACTTCTTGAGGATCAAGTTGAACAAAATGATCCATTGGGCCCCTTCTTTTCGAGGGCCTTGGTGCACTTCCACTTCCACCATGTAACACCATATTAATCTCATCATTAAAATCATCTTCTTCCATATGAAGATATTGTTCTACTTCATAAGAATCTGATGAACCTAATACATTTTTGTTGCTATTTCTTGAATTTTTTACAAGAGTCGCCCTATATTCATCTCACACTGATTCAGGGCAGCTTGCACATGGAATTACATTTCCTCCCACTCCAGCCAAATGTTGTTTCAACTAGTTGATGCCTTGACTTACTTTCTTGTGACAAAAGTTGCATTAGACTTTACTTTTGCTTGTTGGGTTCTTCAAGTATGCATATTTCCACCCAATGTCTTTTGAATGCACACTTAAATAACAACTCTCGGATGTCATCTAGTGTTCTAATCTATACAAATTCATAAAAAATAAAAATCATAAAAATTTATTAATGAACAAATTGATATACAAAAAAGATAATTTAAAAAATATGAATAATTTCACAAAAAATTATCAAGTAAAAATTAAAGAAAGAATGCATTGTTACTGTCCTTTCACCAATTGATGCACTGAGAGAAATAGAAGAATTTGCAATAGAGAGCGAGAGAGAGAGAGAGAGAGAGAGAGAGAGAGAGAGAGAGAGAGAGAGAGAGAGAGAGAGAGAGAGAGAGAGAGAGAGAGAGAGAGGCAGACTGGAGGAGAGAAGGGAGAGAGCAAAGAGAGCAGAGAGAGAGAGAGACAGGCAGCAGCGAGTAGAGAGCAGAGAGAGGGAGAGAGCAAAAAAGAGAGAGAATAGAGAGGCAGAGATAAGGGAGAGGGTAGAGAGAGAGCCGAGAAGGGAGAGAGTAAAGAGTTACAAAGAGAGAGTTGAGAGAGATAGGGAGCAGAGAGATGGAGAGAGCAGAGAGTAGAAAGATGGAGGAGAGAGCCTCGCCGAGTTGCGTTGAGTCGCAACGTCACAAAGACGTTGCAGAGTTGATCGTCAAAGTTGCCGGAGTCATCGTAATTGCCGAAGTTGGCTGGTTTGACTTGGTCGACTGGTTCGTAGAAGAGACGAAAAAGATGATGCACAGTGGAGAGGGCTTTGGTCGTTAATCGATTAGGTTTGGTTAAAAGTTAAAAAATGAATAAATAAAATAATTAATATTAAGCCCTCGGTTTTTTTTTTTATTTGCAAAGGCACCCTGAACTTTTCAATATTTTCAGAAACACCCTTCCCAGTGCTTAGACCACCGCCTAGGCGACGCCTTGACAACATTGAAGCTTAAGCACATTCTTCCATAAAAAAGATGCTCTTACACGATTTGTGCGTCTTGACTTTTAGGTTGCTTCAACATAGGTCTTCCTTACCTTGTTATCAACCAAACTTCAGGTGTGATGCACTTCTGGTTGAAGCATGTCCATTGGCTTTTAAGATTCAAGTTCTAACTACAATGTAGCTTTCTAAAGTTAAAGTGCTCAATAAGAAGTTTTCTTTGATTCCAAGAACAGGAACATTGATTTCAACTTGACTGTGATGACTTGAAAAATAGAATTAACTTGGAGGAGTTTCATTTGACGTTGTTTTTTTACAAATTTCACCAAATTAAATTTTTGCATCTGTACTTAAATATTTAGATTTATTGTACTATAAGCTAAAAAGTAAAAACTAATAAAATAGAATACTTTTAATATATCAAAATATCTTCAACTGACATAACAAAATCAATCTTGTTATGTAGGTTAAAATGAATTTGAAATGGTGGCTTTTGATCTTAATTATTTTTCTTTGTTTTGATATTTATTTTATGGTAATTTGCTTCTATGTATATACTTACTTTTCTAATTTGAATTTCACAACACTTAATTTATTAGCTTTTTATTTGAATGTATTATTTTTAATCTTGTTTTTGAAGATCTAATGGAAGGATGACTTTGGTAACTCTTTAAATTTTATTAAAGCTTTTATGTTATTTATTTATTTATTCTTCTTCCTTCTCTTTTCGGTAAAGCATATCCCATAGACTAAATATTTTGTTAGCTTATTAAATTATTTTTAACAGTTTATATTGTTGCTCTGATTGATGAAGTTTATAATAACATATCATTGTTTGTATATGTTTTCTTTTTTATGTTTTCTATTATTAAATTAAAATTGTTTTGTCATAGATTTGTTGAGTTTATCCCTATTTTATGAGTTTTATTGATTTTTATGTCACGGTTTTGCATTTTAAAATTAAAAATAGAAATTTTATCAAATGTTATTGAATTACATTGGAGAATTTTTGCAATTTAACTTTTTTTAAGTCCACTTTGCACTTTGGTGATAAAAAAGGGAAAAAAAAAAATCAAAGCAGTTTGCATATTTTGGGAATTCTTCAACTACATTTTGTGGTCTACTGACCCTTGTTTTACCCACTTGTGTTTGATTAGTTTTGAAAACAAACCAGTATGAAAAAATAACACCAAGTTTATCCTTGTAATTATTCTTAGTGGTGTAGAAAAACCCGATAACCTGATTAACTTGATCAACTTGGTCAAGTTCAGGCAATGTTTACCCTTTATATTGGGTTAATCAGGTGTCTTGCCATGACCATCCAAATTATCAGATTGATTATTGGGTCTTAAGATTAAAACCTGATAATAACCAGATATTATATACAATTTTATGTTAACAACACACTACATGAACATCCAATTGTGTGTACAATAGCATATTTAAGGTATATAAACACGGAAATTGCTAATTAACATCCATTTAGTTCATCCAATTTGTAAGTCATCAATGATGCATAAGAATTGCCTTAAATCATGTACCATCTTATGATTCAAAGCAATTCAATGGTTTATAGAAGCTATGTACACTTCATAAGAGTAAAACAGGTGTCATGTAAATTCATCTATCAATTTTTAGTATATGTATGTATGATACATATGATATGTGTATATGTAAAGATCTTTCTTGTCCAGAAAAAACAAAAACAAAAACAAAAAACAAAAAAGAAGAAGAAGAAGAAGAAGAAGAAGAAGA
>JAJIYU010006569.1:0-20401 GCA_030144865.1 Tinospora cordifolia
CAAACAAACCGAACTTATCTCGTCTCTTTCTTTCCACGTGGGCCGTCGTTGGAGTTGCGCGCGAAGCTTCCTTTCAGCTTCGTTTTTCGGAATTAATTTATTTTTGAGGATCTCAATTTTTATTTATTTATTGTTACGTAGGTCTCAGGGAAGTAGCCGTTGGGAGGGCGGGAGATAGAGTAGAGTGGGGGGCGAGTCCCACCACTTCAAGGATTGCGGGCCATTGGGGGGTACGGCCACGCGGCAAACCGCCGCTGATCACTTTGGAATCTATTGCAAAGTTTTGAAAATACATGAACAAGGATATTTCAGAATTGCCCACCTTTTATATACTATTTTAATAATAGGTCCTCCATCGTTTATGCTCTCGCTCTCTCTCTATCTCTCTCTCTATATATATATATATATTTATTTATTTATATTAAATATAGTAGTCAAGAGAAGAATATATAAGTTATATAAATTGTGTATCTAAATTTTATGTCCGTTTATTTGTATAAAATATATTTTAAAATAAGATTTATGTAGCTTAATTTATAATATATCATCTAGTAACTTAGCTTTAAAACAAAAGATTACTTGTTAAATATGACTTTGGGCACCTATAAAACATAATAATACAACATTATCTTTTTTAAAAGAATGATATTGTAATACATATTTTAAAATTTTAGTACATTTCTAAAACATAAAAGTTATCTTATACAAATTCTAATGATCTTAATTGTATTCTATATTGATAGTTATACTATAACTCATTGCATCTTATATATATATTAATTTTATCCATTTTTCCTTGCAACTTTTTTGGTTATATTATTTCATAATAAATTGTTAATAAATAAATTTTAATTTTTCAAATAAGGGTTTCTTCAATTGATTCATCTGCAACGTTATAACAGAGATTAAAATAAAGAATATAAACAACCTTTTGTAAGATACAACATCCATCCCATGCATTCATGTTAATTCATGAAAATCATTAACAGAAAAATGGAGGAGGTATTTGTAAATTAACAAAAAATTGTAAAGAATCTGAAATAAAATAAAATAAAAGGAAGATATTTAATTGGAGAAGAGACAATTACGAGGAGAAGGGCCGCTAGAAAAATAACGAAAAGGTGGGAAAGAGCATAAGGAGCGAGAGGGGGAGCGAGAGGGGGTTCTTCGCTTCGCCTCGCCTCGCCTCGCCTCTATATAAAGCGCCTTCCCCTCACATGCAAAGCTCGCTCACTTCTCATTCTTACCCGTTGAAAACCCTAGCTTTTCCGTTACCTTTCACTTTCCCTCAAAATCTTCTCCGATTATCTCTTCTAATCTTTCGGGAGACTTTTTCTTCCGTTCTTATTCGCGGTCCTCATTCTTCTCCGGTTCCGTTGCATCTTCCAATCTTGTTCTTCTTCCTCGTGTTCTTCGTGTTCTTCTTCTTCTTTTGTTCTGGTTTTTGAACATCAGATCTGTTCTCTGGCGAGTTTGATTTTCTGGGTCTAGATCAGAGAGCGCGCGAGAAACAGATCTTGTTGCGCTTCTTTCTTTATTGTTGGTTTGTGCGATTAATCTTTGTGAATCTGTTCTTCTGAGCGGTCGGTGTGGGGATTATCGAGTGGTATAAGAGCGATCTAGGGTTTCTTTCCACTCTCTCGTTTCTTTACTGCTTCTTTTGGGGGGGTAGCCGGGGCTCCGGCCTCGGCGCTTTTCAAAGCCCCCTTCTTTCACACCCATTTCTTAAACCCTAATTCTCTTTTTCTTATTTTTTTTTTTCTTTCTTTCACACACAGACAGACACACACACAAAACACAAAAAAAAAAACCTCATTTATTTTTTGGTGGGAAGAGATGCCTGCCCTGGCATGTTGCGTAGATGCTGCTGCAATTCCTCCTGGTTACGCTCTCGTCGGGGACTCTAGCTCTCTTCCCTTGCCGGAAACTCTCGTTTCCGGCGTAACTCCAGCGACGACAAACATCACTACTATCACCAACACCAATACTAACCACCCCTCTCTTCTCTCTTCTCATTGGTCCCCATCTCTCTCGGCCACTCTCTACAAGATCAACGGCTGGGGAGACCCCTATTTTACTGTCAACTCTTCCGGAAATGTTTCTGTCCGTCCTTACGGTGCATCGACCTTACCTCACCAGGAAATTGATCTCATGAAGGTTGTAAAAAAAGCTTCAGATCCCAAGTACTCTGGTGGATTAGGGTTACAGTTGCCTCTCATTGTCCGGTTCCCTGATATCCTCAAGAACAGGCTTGAATCTCTCCAATCGGCGTTCGATTTTGCCATTCAATCTCAAGGATATGAGTCACATTACCAGGGCGTTTATCCAGTGAAATGCAATCAAGATCGATTCATTGTTGAGGATGTTGTTGAGTTTGGAACCGCTTACAGGTTTGGTCTTGAGGCTGGATCGAAGGCGGAACTTCTTCTGGCGATGAGTTGTTTGTGCAAAGGGCACTCTGAAGCTTTTCTGATCTGTAATGGTTACAAGGATGCGGAATACATCTCCCTTGCTCTGGTCGCGAGAAAACTCGATCTGAATACAGTGATCGTTTTGGAGCAGGAAGAAGAGCTCGATTTGGTAATCAATATAAGTAGAAATCTGGGCGTTCGTCCGATTATTGGCATGAGAGCGAAGCTCAGAACCAAACACGCCGGTCACTTTGGATCCACTTCCGGCGAGAAGGGTAAATTCGGTTTGACCTCGACCCAAATATTGCGAGTAGCGAAGAAGCTTGAACGAGAAGGAATGCTGGATTGCCTTCAGCTCTTGCATTTTCACATTGGGTCTCAGATTCCATCAACGTCATTACTAGCTGATGGCGTTAATGAAGCAGCGCAAATCTACTGTGAGTTGGTCCGTCTCGGTGCCGGCATGCGAGTTATTGACGTGGGTGGAGGCCTCGGCATCGACTACGACGGATCTCGATCGCCAAATTCTGATAACTCTGTTGGGTATGGGCTTGAAGAGTATGCAGCGACGGTAGTTCAAGCGATTCGCTTTGCTTGTGATAGAAAAATCGTGAAGCACCCGGTGATCTGCAGCGAGAGCGGAAGAGCGCTTATCTCTCACCATTCAGTTCTGATATTCGAAGCCGTTTCCGCAACCTCATCGGATTCAACTGCTGTTTCTTCTCTTGCTCCGGGCTTTGATTACTTGGTCGAGCGCTTAACAGACGACGCCCGAACTGATTACGGCAATATGACGTCGGCGGCAGTGAGAGGAGATTACGAGAGGTGTTTGTTTTACGCTAATCAGCTCAAGGGAAGGTGTATCGAACAGTTCAAAGATGGATCTCTGGGTCTCGACCACCTCGCTAGCGTGGACAGTCTCTGCGAATTGCTGTCAAGAGCGACTGGTGGAGGAGCATCCGAGCAGGTCCGTACGTACCATGTGAACCTCTCGGTGTTTACTTCTATACCTGATTTCTGGGGAATTGGACAGCAATTTCCAATTGTTCCAATCCACCGTCTGGATCAAAGGCCGGCGGTGAAGGGAGTGTTATCGGATCTAACATGCGACAGTGACGGGAAGGTCGACAAGTTCATAAGTGGGGAGTCGAGCTTGGCGCTTCATGAGTTGGAGGAAGGGAAAAGTGGGGGTTACTATTTGGGAATGTTCTTGGGCGGGGCTTACCAGGAGGCGCTCGGAGGAATGCACAATTTGTTCGGAGGACCGAGCGTGGTGCGGGTGACACAGAGCGACGGACCCCACAGCTTCGCAGTGACGCGGGCGGTGCCGGGGCTGTCGTGTTCTGATGTACTGCGGGCGATGCAGCACGAGCCGGAGCTAATGTTCGAGGCGCTCAGGCACCGCGCAGAGGAGTGCGGACACGTGGGGGATGAAATGGCACGTGCCGCATTGGTGAGCGGCGTCGCCCGCTCCTTCCACAACATGCCTTATCTGCTCACCACCTCCTTTACCTGCAGTAGCTTTACTGCCGCCGCTGCTTCGTCTTACGCTTCTTGTGGGAATGAAAGTGGTGGCGGATATTGCTGTTACTACCAGGAGACTAGTCATGGTCGCGGTCATGGTCATGATTCTGCAACGGCCGCTGCTGTTGTTGGAGTTGGAGTTGGGGTTGGAGGAGATGAGGAACAGTGGACCTATTGCTGTGCTTGAGAGACCTGAGTCAGAGAGAGGGAGAGAGATCTGTTTCATTCACTACTATCTTTACGATGTTACTAAGCTTGTTTGTCGTCTCCTTCTTATCTTCTAGTTAAGAGGGTTATTTTAATTTTATTTTTAATTTATTTTTGTCAATTTCTGCTTCGTTTATGAAATTTGTGGTTGGCGTGGCGTGAAGGAGGGGTTGGGGGGGAGAAGGGAGGGGGAAGAGTGAAATGAAACCGAATCGGTGTTTACGTATGTAAAAGAAAAATTCGGGATTTGATTCCCCCTCTTTTTATGTGATGGTTGTCTAGTATTAGTAGTTTCACAAGTTTGGCCTTATTGGGAACGACAACAAACACTCATTGTAAGGTATCTGTATTGTGTGTGTTTTTTTTTATTTTTCATTTAAAATGAAAAATTATATACCAATTACAATAAATCTGATGAAGAGGTTCTTCTAGGAGATTAAGAGTGGAGCTTTAGGATATGATTATTTTTTATAAGATTATAATAAAATAAGTCATACTAAAAAAAGTTGATATTGATTTATTCTTTTAGATGTAAGAGAAGTAAGTGAGTTTAGCTTATTTTTTATTTTAAAATTTTACTCGATTTAATGGTGTCTCAAACAACTTTTAAATGTGTTATACAAATATAGTGAACAGGATGCACTTTATCATTTAGGTCTCTCATATTAACCAATGAGTAAAAAAATTAACATTCATGACCTTTTTTTTAATCTAATTTATTCAAAATAGATTTAGAAAATTCTTTTTTCTCCCTAACATTTATTGAATTATTTAATTTAAAACAAAATAAAAGATCAATAAGGAATGAGAGCCTTAATTAGGCTGTAAGATATTGATCATACTTACCCAATTATTAAGAATTCCAACAACCACTAATTTTTTATCCTTGCTTTCATTTGAGCAATTCAAAATTCTTGTAAAATATTCTGTCTCTTTTTTAATGCATTTTAAATCATATAAATATGAAAGAAAACAAACAATTTTTTTGTCATTTACTAATGATTAGTAAGAATCTTTTCTTATTATAGCTAATTGATCGGTAAAGATATTCTTTTTATCCTAAATTCTAATATAAAGAATTTAAAATGTATTTGAAATCATTTAGAATTTGCTTAAATTGCATTTAAAAAAAAAAAAAAAGTTATAATCATTTTATTGATGATCGACAAAATTCTCCATCGGCAGGTCACTAATTGATGGGCATGCAACAGTTTGATTTTCACAAAGACTAATCTTGAAAACTACAGATTCTTTGGCGAGATCCTGTAATACGGATCAAGTTTTAAGAATCCCTTTATTTATTTTATTTATTTATTTTCCCCCAGTTATGAATATTCTTGAACAGCCGATCTGTGGTGGGGACATCTGGATTTGTGGCTTGAAAACGGAGAAAAGCCTTTTCCCTTTTATTTATTTATTTATTTTTTCTCCAATAAAAGGAACACCCAGTTTGAAGATGAGTCATCCCTTCAACACACTAGCAAGTAGTATACAAGAAGGTGCGATGACCAACGATTGATGAAATGAAAAGAAATTCCAAAGAGGTGACGATGAGAGAGAGAGAGAGAGAGAGAGAGAGAGAGAGAGGGGGGGGGGGGCTCTTGCCTCTTAGTGGTATGTATTGGGTATGGTAAGCATTGAATTGCGTCACATGGTCAGGTTAAGGATGGGATGGATGTACATATATATATATATTATATGGTTTTCGGTTGAAGCACTCAACAGCCTTTGTCCCTTAGGCCACTTGGGAGCCCTTAGAACCAACGAACCTCATACACATACGTCACAAAAAAATTATTAGATAGCTTTTAATAATAAAAGGGAGGGTGTCATGGAATGTGAGTGAGAAAGTGCTTGACATTTGGTCACATACTTTTAAAAGGAAGAGAAACAAGGATGGCGTTAAAGCATAATAACTTCATAGATCATGTCTAGTAACTTACGTCCTACTCTTAAAAGTATTTATTTTTCTTTAAAAAGTGCCCTTAAATTAGCTTATCTTACCTTATGGTTTTCCCTTGTCCTAACTGATGGCAACGTCTTTCCTTCTTTTGTCTACCCTTTTTGAAATCTTTTAACGGCATCTCTGCCAATAAAGTTCTTATATAAAATTACGTCTTGAATTTTTCTTTCTAGAGAGGATTATTTTCCTAACCATTTATTTATTAGTTCTTTCGAGTATGGATCGCTTTGAAGATAACATTTAAGTGGACGTTGGTGGTGTGAACTAAATTGCTTTCGTATACAGCAACTAGTAAAGTTTAATTCTGCATAAAATGGATGGCCAGGACTTTACGAAAAGCAGTGTTAACTTGAGTTGATGGAGGGATCTTCCATATAGTGGCCCTATTTGGCCAGAATCTTAACTCCATTTCGCTTTGCTGGGATATTTGGCTCTTCTCGGCATGAAAGGGAAGTTATTAGGTAAGTGAGTTATCATACCTTTACATGCTGCGTATGCATACTAAGGTTATGAACCTAAAGCGTTAGTCAAACTTGAATAACTCTTAGGTGATCCCTTACTTCACTTGAACATTTAATCAAAAAAGTCTATTGGACATTCAGTTCTAAACAAGTCATGGTCATATTCAACCCCCACTACTTGCTCTAAATGAGAATTATCACCCATTATATTGCACAATTGTGATACCTAAAGTCTGAAGTAGACGCAAAAATGGAAAAGAACCTGAAAGGTTTCATAGGTAAAATTGCTAGATCAAAGAAGTGCAAATCATGGATTCATAAAGGTGAATTGTTTAAGAGGTTTTCATTCCTCACAGGGCTCTTCAAGAACTCAACGTCTTCTCGGCCATGGTCATACACTCTCACTTTTTGTTAAAAGACTTTAAAACTGCTGCTTACAACTTGCTTTTAGAGCTATTTCTGCTTTTGATAACTGCTTCAATGGGCCGAAATTACTCAACATGGAACACTCTTTAATTGCTCAGCCATTCACAAAGATTACCAAAAATAAAAAATAAAAAAGCCATTTACTAGCCTTAATGTTTGTAATCTTCAAAGGACTTGCTTAGATTATCTGGTAAAAAAAAAAAAAATCTATCAAGTCTCAGGTGAATAAGGAAGAAATGATAACTGATTTCTTAGCAGGAAGTTAAAGAAAATCATCAAAGAAAGTATCCCAAGTACAATGAGAAGAGATCTTAGGCAGAACCTGATTTTGGTTCAACTGCATTTCACAACATATCATGTCTGCAGGCAAGTTCTCAGATCAACTTAGAGAACGCAAGATTATAAATACATCAACAACAAAAGGCAAACGATTAGCTTAAAATGTTTATAACCCTCGATTGCAGCTTATTCAATTGCATTCTTCGAGACATGACGTTCTTCATGGATTATCTTCTCGGCCATAGTCATACACTATCTCAATCTGCATCAATAGCAAGATTTCAGTTCTAATTACAGTTGCATTACATTAATCAGCAGCAAGTAGCTCTTCTTTTTTGTTTTTTCTTGTTTTTTTGTTTTCTTTTCTGGTCAGTAGATATCAGGGACTTGCATCCCTCTGCAGTACGGCCAGATATTACTCAAGGACACTGTTGGCCAACAAGTGATCGGAAGTGACTCAAACTTGAGAGTCTTAGAATGTCTGCTTATAGCAAACTACTGAATCAACCCATCACTGGCTGACAGAACTTTAAAGACTAGAAAAAAAAAATGCACAATGCATTTGCACACGGAAGGGATATCATAAGTGGTATTAACCCCCATAGTGAAGAGGCCGTTTCCAATTTGAACCATGACCTTCAGGTTAAAATAGAGCAACCTTGTCTTTTTCAACTAGACATACCCTTCTTAAGGGGCATACCAACATGTAACAGAACAATTATGAGTTGGTCAAAGCATCTGCTGAAATCATCAGTAGCATCCAGCCTATATCTATTGATATATTACATGATGGGATATCTTATAGTTAATAGTTTCTATTTGGGTACATATAATTGTTTTCTACATTTTGAAGTTGAAATTTATTCAGGCATTTTGAGGATTTTTGGTCTTTTGGCACGATATTTGTACAAGACAATGGGAGCAACTCTGATATTGACGCCGGAACCCTCACTCTTCTCATCCATTTCCTCCTATTTTTACACTAATAAATCTAGTAGTACCAAACTGCTGTAAATTCAACTGTGTCATCAGTGATTTTTCTTCATATCGGAGTTCAACCGCAAAGCAAGGCATGATCGAACAATTGGTTTGACATCAATGCCATTAGAGCAAAAGCGAACAGCTATGAGCTAAGATTTGGTGCCAGAGACAAGCAGACTCTGTGTGGGCCGCGCGCGGAGGGGGGGGAGAGGGGGGAGAAGAGAGAAACTGAAGCCACTAGCCAGGGGCATACAATTATTAGTATATAAAGATAAACATGCGGAGGATAAATCTGATAGAAGTCAATTTGTATACACAGTTTAGCTAATTGGGAAAATGATGGAGTTGGGAATTTTTATTGCCAGAACCAATAAGAACAGAGAAGACTTACATAACAAGTTGATAGTATTTCAACAGGACTCTACAAAATTGAGATCGATTACAATATCCTGAAGACAATTTCAGCACTTGAGGACAATTCAAAATAACAAAGTAAGGTACCAAGCTGTCTCCTATTGGGTGAATACTGACAACTCCACTACACTATGATCATCTCCGCAATTCAACGAACACCAAGGCATCAACCTCAAAATGAACATCCCAAGATAACAGTTGCAACGCTATATCCCTAGATAGCATAGCTGAAATGCTTCTTCGTCTCATTGCGAACAACAACAAGACTTGAGGCCCTGGCCTCAATACTTAGATTTGGAGAAATATGCTCTGGTGGAATATCATATTCACCATTAGGTCCTGGGTCCAAAAATCTATTAGCCTGACCGAAGTCCGCCAATTTGAAAACACCATCATCAGAATTCAACAAATTACTACGCTTGAGATCGTGATGGACAATAGAATTTACAGGGAAGGCATCAATACCAACACAATGCAATATCAAAAGCCCCAACTGCTGAATCTTGCTCATGTTGATCTCATTCTCCCATTTCCTCTTTGCTTCTCCAATCAAAGACTCTAGATAAGTTCTCAAGAACCCAAGAACAAACACAATATCCTAGTTTTCCCACGAAAGTACTCACAAAGAATGATAATGTTAGGGAAATTTGGAAACACTTGTAGAGCTTTGATTTCCTTGACAATGCTCAGGTATGTTAGAGCATTGATGACATTGTGGAGGTCAATGTGCGCCAACACTTATTTTTTCAAGGATTTCATAGTGGTTCACGATCCACATGCAATTGTAGACACTCCAACTTCCTAACAGAGGATCCATGGTAGAGAGAGAAAAATCTATTTGTAAATATTGGCTTTGATGAGGGCTTGAACCAAAGAACATGATTGCAATGTAGTTCCGGCCACATATTATCAACTTTCTTCATTATCTTGCATTTGGAGATGATTCTACAACACTTTTGGGGAATTGTGACATGGCACATCTCCATCATGTTGTACCCCTCTGTGATGACCATGTTAGGGAAATCAGAAAATGCGACCTTACCCTCACAACCATCTTCCAAATAGGTGCTCCATCACAGCTGTCCATTTGAGCATCATCTTTCATCCAAGACTGGTGGAACTAATACTGCATTCAGAACTCTAAACTCTTCAATCCACGCATCTCCACTATACGACCAAAGCAACCTACACAACCCCCAATTGGTTAAATTTGCCATTGCATCTTTACCCAAGCAATCATATCCACCCAAATGGATCACCTATTGGCCCAGCTTGTGTTGACATCCACAAAGATCTAGGGAAGATGTGATTAGGTTTGATGCAGACACCACCATATGTGCAACATCCAACCTTTCTTCCCCATTACAGCTTGCGTTGCTGCCATTACACTATAGACCAGGATCTTGAAAGACATGCTCCAACATTCGTTTGATCTAAGAATTCAGTTGCAGTTTTGCCATAACTCTGCTCCTTCCGCTCATCATCCACCATTATTGTAGCTTGGCCTGCTTCACTCGCTCCTTTTCTTCTTCTTCTCCTTCTTCTTCTACTACTAGTCGATAGCATCATTGTTAGAGCTTCAAAAGGGTCTATTAATGGCAAACTTAGACATGTGACTGTAGCTGCAATTGTTCCGTCTATGATGAACGTTTCGCAATAGAGATCTTGAAACCTGTTAATTCTGTTTTTGTTATCGCATCAACCTTAAATGGCCATAGCTTGACGTTGTTCTAAAGACTGATCTAGAACCTCCAATCGATCGAAAGTGTCACACCAAAAACAATGTTGGTTGCGTTAACAGTGACTTGATTAACAACACTTCCCATCAGACACTCGGTATTAATGAACACAACCTAGGAAGGTATAGTTATGTTTCCTCAATCATTCATGATGTTTTCAATCCAATCATGCGGCAAAACTTTGAGACATGAGAAAGTAGTCAGATTGTCGGACAAGCTCGTACCTCCATCCTCGGCCTTCAATTTTCCTTTTGAAAATGCCTGCGATAATGACCAACAAATCATTGAATTTCTGCTATGGTATTCACCATTTTCACCATGTTGAGCCACCATTTCCACAATTTGTTTCAATTCCAACAGCCATTGCAACTCCGTCTGCATCTCTTTGATATCCTTCTCCATTTTATTGATACAACATACCACCTTCAGAAGAGCCATGAGAATTGAGGCTTTAACACCAAATGATAGAAGCTACTTAGTAAGAAAACTTTATTAGATATGGATGAGGAAGGAGTAGAGAATTTTTATTGCTAGAATCAATAAGAACGGAGATGAATTACAAGACAAGTTGATTGTCTTTTAAGAGGATTCTCTCTCCAAAACTAAGATCAATTAAAATACTTTGAACACACTTAATAACAAACAAACTAAACTAACAAGTAGTCTCCAATTAGCACAACTCAATTACATTACGATAAAAAATAGTTCTCATCAGATTAATTCTCCACATGCCACCTGTCATCACTTCTTCTTGTGCCTTCTCAAAATTTCAGCACAATTTGCATATGGGAATATATTTATCCTTTAACAAGAACGACTAGTATACTATCATAATCAAATTGAAACATGCGTACAGGTGGTGTGGAGGAGCTATAGTACAAGCTTCTCCTCAGGTGAGATGAAGAACAAATGGGTTGACCATTTGTAACCTTCTGTTGTTGAATTATCCTTTCAAGGGACTTCTTGATCCCTGATAGGCTTATCAAATGGGAAAGCATCCACTGATAGGGACTACTATGACGCGTAGAATGAAAATTCACAGACAGGATTCATCAAACCCATCAAACACATGAAAGTCAAAAGATTCTGATTACAAAGCCAAGCGCACCAAAGTCAAAAGACTCTTAACTTCTAAGCCAAGCCCACAAAAGTCAAAAGACTCAAGTTCCTAAACCAAGCCCATCAAAAGCAGCATACAACAACAACGAAATGAATGTGTTCTATTTGGCACTTATGATATAGAAACTCAACAAAGAAAAGAAAAGAGAAAAAGCATGAACATAAAATGCTCAGACTTACTCCAGAAGGTGGAGTTGGATTTCGGTGAAACTTGGATCCACCAGGAGCCCAAGGAACTGCTCATCAGGAAATAATGATAAGTAAATATCAAAGCGCAAAGAATATAATTTGAGTCAATAAGTAATACAATAACTACACAACTAAAAGAAAATGTGAGATGCATTAGAATCACATAGAAAAATATCAAAAAGTGGAACTTTTAGTCAGTATCTACGAATAATAAAACAACAACTAGTAAACTGGGTTTAAAAAACAGCAAAACAATCCAACTACATGTCAAACAAGCAGAAATAGATATTAAATTCTCCATATTCATTAATCATTATTGCAAGTGGACCATATTTCTAATACGTTTGTCCTGCTCCAAGAAAGCCCAACTCTAGAAGCATCAAGGATTTCCGTCCTATTGGTCTTCTCCCCACGTTGTACCAAATACATAAAAAAAATTTTGTCCTCAAGAATTAGAGCAGTTTTGCATAAAACCGCCCATAAATCACAGTCTGCTTTTATTTATGGGAGAAAAATCCTAGATGTGGTATTGATTACTAATCAAGCAGTTTAGTACAAAGTGAAGAAAAGAAAGGGGGGGTTTTCAAAGTTGATTTTGCTTAGGCATATGATTTAATGGATCAAAATTTTCTGGAATTCATGAAGAGAATGAAAGGTTTTGGGGAGAAGTAGATTAAGTGGATGACTCATTGCATAACTCAGTTCCCAAGACAAGGGGGGATCCCTTGTCCCCGTACCTTTTTTACAATTGTAGATGATGGTCTAAAAGGATAACAGCAAACACAAGGTTCAAAACTTCAATTTTGGTCTGACCTTCCACCTTAAAAAATTTGTATAAATTCGAAAAAGTTTGAGAAGTCTTGGAGTTTTTTGAAAAAATTCACCAAGTTAGAGAAATTAAAAAAAAATTATAAAATGCTAAACTATGCACAGTTACTACTAGAAACGACAAAAACAAACTTAAATTAAATACTTTTGACATATAAAAATATACATATAATGGTCAAAAACATGTTTTTTGCATTAACAAAATTTAATACACATCGTATATCACATGCTTATAGTAATTACTAATAGATCACTCTCGCTCTCTCTTTCTCTATACATACATATATATAGAATAATATATAATGTTAATGTAGGCATTCATATATACAGTATTTTAACATATAAACATACTATATATAATATATAGTAAATATTAACACATATGTACATTAACTATATATTAAAATATAATATTTTGCAATGATTAAATTTTAAGTTTAACAAACTCTAAATTGTCTTTACAAATCTCTCCACAATCTTTATGCATTTATAGTTCATTTTTTAAGGGAACATATATTGCTTTTTATTTTGTTTATAGATTTTTTCTTTTTTTTTTTTTGAAATATAAACTATTGTATCAATAAAACTATAATAAAATTAGTACATGGCCAGATGAGATATTTGGGCAAAGGTTACATGACACAAGTTATAAAGATTGGATAATGTTTCTCCCATTACATAGCCACTCCCCAAAATTGTATATTTTGTTAATAGATATTTTCATCAACTTGTTTGTGTTGTCAAGTTCAAAATCACATTCTTCTTTAAAATTTTGCCAAAGTTTATCTGTTATCCAGTTTTTTATTTTATTATTATTATTTTTGTCAATAGCTGTTATCAAGTTCAATGAGTTTGTTTCTCACTTTGTTAAACAAAATTCTAGTACTGAAAAAAGGTCACTTGGTTAATATCTCATGACTCTTAAGACCAGCATGAATAGCTTTCCTTTGATTGCCCCAAGGAGTTGTATTGCCCATGGTGCCTGAAAGCAAGCCTAACAGTGACCATAGTGTCTAGATTCTAGAAGCAAGATTAAAATTGACCAAATTTTTTAGCCAAAAAAAAAAGAAGCCACAATACTTACCAATGTAAGGATCTGGGTGTCGCCACTTATTGTAAGATGCTTCTCCTTCAGCAATCATTCTATCTATTGTATCAAGATCTTCCTGACAACTCATCCAAAGAAATATATCTATAAGTAAAAAAGAAAAAAAAAATAGCAATATATTACAGTTAATTGGTTTCATGCATAAAAACCTCAAGAACAAATTTTGGCAAGAGCAGTAAAATGGAAATTAATAATCAACCATCAAGGTGAGGTAGTGGTGGAGGTTTGGAGGTTAGGAAACATTGTTTATGTGGATGCACTTGATGCATAACCCACTGGGAAGGTCTTTAGTGCAAACTATCAATAGACACCCATTAATGGTCACAATGGAAATCTCCCACTTAATAAACTAAGGGCCTGTGGGAGTAGATGGGGGAAGGGTTGTCAAGGCGGAAACGCTAAGCTAGACAATGAGCCTCCAAAAGGCAAAGCAAGGCTCAAGCAAAGCCTAAACAAGTCTATGGTGAGCCACAAAATAATTATTTAAATATCCTTGAAAATTTATTTATTTATTTATTCATTGAACTTTTGACACACACACGCATTATAATAAATAATATATTGTTTATTTTAATGTATTATTTAATTTTTATTAATTTTGGAATAAATTTTTTTCAAGTCCTCCAAAAATAGAAAAATCACAAACGCCTTCTATAGTGCCTAGGTCAACAATCTATCAATAAAATAATTTCTTATGCAAGAAGGAAGGTTAATTAAGTGTGAAAAGAAGCAAAAACTATCACTATTTACACTTATCATTGATTTTCAGTCGAATTTTCAACAATAACGAACAAATCCCACATTTAACACTATAAAACAACCAACATCTTCACTATACCCTCAACCCTAGGCTATACCCAACGTTTTAAGTGAAGTAATCATTAAAAATAGAAATAAATTTTTGAGCTAATGTGAAGAGGAAAGCCCAAAGTTCTCCATAATATGTATCACAGGGAAATTCTAGCCATAGTTGCATTGACAATACATTTCAAGCACAAAAGCATAAGCAAAGAGTTTTGAGCTCAACAGCTGCACGTTTTCCTCTGGTAGATTTGTAAAAGGTACAAGAAAGTATGATGTTACTAGGGGTATGAACAACTAGGAACTTATGTCTCAACTCTAAATACAACATGGTATATGAATAATGAAGGATTGATTATATAATACACATCCCAAAGCTGATGATTAGTAGTGTACATTTTCTTCATTGATATGTTGCAAGGGGTTAGCACCAGTTGGGTAAGGTTGCATCTACATCCAATTGTTGGTCTAACCCAACCATTTATCCAACCAAAATCATTTTCACTTCTTCAAACCAACCCAGAGTTTTTTTTTTTTTTTTGTTTTGTTTTTTTGTTTTTTTCCCCTGAAAACAAGATTGTGTACGCTAATTAATGAGTATAAAAAAGTTTACATAAAGAGATAATGTTAACCTAACAACAAAAATACAAAAAACCAACATTAAATTAGACACGAACCATGATTCATCCCAAAAACCAACATTAGAATCCACTAGTGAAATTGGAAGTTGTAAACTGACTCATCACATGCATGAATATTTCATCCCAAATACTCCAATGTTCTTTTACCACATCTTCAAAAAAGGATTTGCATGTAAAAAAGCTAGAGCGAAGAAGAGCCCGTCTAAAGCCACCTTTTCCACGGGAAAGTCTGATAGGTTGATGAATTTTCAAACTAGGCTTAGGCTCTAAAAAGAATAGGATGACAGAAATGGAAGTTCCAATATATGTTTGATAAGGGATCCAAATTGCTGCTAGTGTAAACAAGTTGTGTAATAGGTTTATGATGAAGTGATGACAGTTGATAGAATCAAGGGAGCATGACCCCAATGTGGAATCCCCAATCCAACTATCCTACAAAATTCTAAAAGTCAGACCATTTCCTATTGTTGGAGCAATATGAGAGAGAAAACTAGGTGAAAGGGATGCCATTATTTCATGGGCTTCTGTTTGTGGTGGAATTAGAAGTACCAATGTCCCAACCTATTCCAAATTCTCCATGAATACTTTTCACCACCTTGGCCTACAAGGAAATACATTCCTGGAAATCCTCCTTAATTATTACATTCCTGGAAAATCCTCCATAATTATTTCCCAAATAGAGCTTCACTTTTCTGCACCAAATTCCCTATCCCAAGGCCACCATGCAAACAGGCATCCAAATCACCTTCCAGTTAAACCACATCATAATTGTTTTCCTAATCCACACCTTTCCAAAGGAATGATCTAGAATCAACAAAACAATTATGACAAATGTTCATCAGATTGACCTCTATCTATTTCATGGGTTGGAGGGATTTACTATTAACCTTTTTTCAGAGATGAAAAAACTTGAACTTATTCACAACCCACTACATGATGTGGTGTAGAGGAGTCATAGGAGCCAATAAAGAGAAAGGAACCAAAAAAGCTTAATGAAGTGAAAGGGGAAAACAAGGGGCAAGGACTTAACTTTTTATAATAATGGAAAGTGCCCCCTCAGCTTAGCCCCTAGGGAGTTGTGAACAAGTATTTCCAAATAAATTAACTAAAATTTTGTTTTTAAATTATACAAAATATATTTGTGCATAAGGGCAAACCTAGACACAACTGTTGAAATTGTAGTGTGACATGGAGACCATGGATTCAAATTTGAGAACAGTCCCTCGATTGTGGAGGTAGGATTACACTAGTCTATCGTACAAACTCACAGTAATGGACCCTTGTGCACTAAATACATCTATCATATGTTGTACCACTATCCTTCCAAGATTGTCAGGATCGATATCCTACATTCAATCGTTTTAAGGCCTAAATGATCAAATTGTAGAATCGTACAATGGATCATGACATTCCACATACTGAAAATTTTAAATATTATTTGTTTATTACCCAAAAAATTGAAATTATACTTATAATTATAATAAAAGTCAAAGGTTTAAATAATACATATTAAATACATACAATACTAATACACAACTTAGAATTACATAGGCAATATATTATTATATATTAGAAAAAGAAAAAAAAACCTATAATATTTTTCTCAAAAAATGTATAATAAGTTTCTTAACTTGTTGACTGAGATGCCTGCCTTACCTATTTGATTCGTTAAATATAACTTAAGTTAGAGTAAATATAAGTACAAGGTCAAAGAGAAATCAGTTTTTAAAACAAGCGCAAAAGAAAAGGGTCATAGTTGTCTTGTGATCCTACCAATCCTAGTGATTCTAAAATTTGAATCCCAATCTTACCACAATCCTATCAAATTAAGAACATAATAAGGAACCAATCGATCTTTGCACATAGGATCATGATCCTACTAATCTGGGCCAAGATCCACAACAATGTATCCTTCAAAAGAGAACACAGCTTCATGAAAGCCTTGGGACTAGATGGTCTTATGCTTTCATTTTATCAAGGCCGTTGGATTGTTATTAAGCTAATTTAAACGGGGTAATGATGAGACATAGATTGCTTTCATCTCTAAAAAAAGTCCACTCAACGAAGGTGAAGTCTTTCAAGCCAATTAACTTGACAACTTGGATAAAATACTTGCAAAAAACCTAATGCTAAGATTGCGAGAGGTCTTCACAAAACTATAGCCAAAACACAGATAACTGTTGTGCATAGGCAACAAATTACAAATGCAATCCTTAGTGCAAATGAAATACTTGGGGACTATAGGGCAAGCCAAAGGGAGGTTATTGTCTTTAAGACGGACTTCGAAAAGGCATATGCCAAAGTGAGATGGGATATCTTGGATTATGTTTTTCATATGAGGCTTTTGGTGATTGTTGGAGATGATGGATTTGAGGATGCCTCTTCTCAATCTCAAATTTGGTTTGCATCAACAGTCAGCCAAGAGGCAAATTTAGTGTCTCTCAAGGGTTAATACAAGGTTACCCCCTCCCCCTCCCCTCCATCCCTATTCATCTTTGTGATGCAAGTGTTGTGCAAAATGTTGGATAAACCAAAGAAGCATAGGGTGGTGCAATTAGTATTTAGAAGACAGTAGAGACGGAGTCTACATCATGGATGCAGTTTGTTGATGATTGTTTGTTTATGGCAAAAAATCAAAACATTAGGTTGATACATGGATTTTGTTGGTCGTTGGGGTTGAGACTTAACAAGTGCCAAATTGTAGGTATGTGTATGGAGGTAAGCGATTGGTTAGAGTTAGCAAAGTCATGTGGGTGTTCGGTGGGAGGGTGGCCTCTTAACTACCTTGACCTCTAACGTCAAGAGGTAATCCTTTGTTGCATATTTTCTGAGAGTCAATGATTGATACTATCTTATTGATGCTTGATGAGTGAAGAGGGATCTTCCTTTTCAAGGGACGACAACTGACCCTCATTAGAAGTGTGCTTGATGTTGTTCAACATGTTTTCTAAAGATGCTCAAAATTCCTTTGTCTATTGCTTGGAGGATTGATAAGTTGATGTCGAAGTCTCTTTGGAAGCGGGAAGATAAAGGTGCAAAGTCTAGCTGGTGCAATGGTGTGTGGTGATGAGGAGGCATGACTAAAGATATTGGGAATTGGGAATTGGAAATTTGATACTTAAGAACAAGGCTTAGCAAGGAAATGGTTGTGGAGAACTAATAGGGACAAGGATTCTTTGTGGGTGAGGGTAGTGTTGAGTAGGCATAAGTATCATAGTAACTCTAGAGATGCTAGTGTGTTTTAGGGAAAATACCCATTGCAATGCTTCTAGTTTTTCAAAGTTTTTTTGCAAAAATGCAAACCTTTATCGTCTCACAACACACCCATACAATCCTATCTCTGATTTTTTCCTTGCATGGTATTGGTCCCTTCACCTTAAAAGGAACCTCTCTAGCAGAGTGTGTCAAACTCTCGAATGGGGAAGATAGGATTTTGGGGCCTATTGGTCCTTTCGGGTTTTTGCTCCTCAAAGTTTTTTTTCCATCGCCTACTCCCCTACACTTTTTCCCCATCTAACTTCATTTGGAATGCACATGTCACTTTAAAAACTAGCTCCTCGAGTGGACAATTGCGCATGATCATCTTAACTATGTTAATATCTTCCAAAAACACTTTTAAAGGGTGTGCTCTGTCACCTAATTGGTGTTGCTTGTACAAAGCTAACAATAAATGCAACCATCATTTTTTTTATAGACATGCCCCTTTACAAAGATGATTTGGAAAAAAAGGGCAACCTCATTATAATGGATGGTTTCTAATCTTCGACATGCTTGTAGTACGGGCCTTTCCTATGGAAGATACCCTTCCTAGGAATTTTTTTCCATTAATAGCAAGGTGTCATTTTTGTATTGCTTGGTCGGTTTGGAAAGATTGGAATTGTTGCATTTTTATGACGCAGCTAAGGCTCAAGAGATGTTTGGGACAATTCTTTAAATTTGGCCTCACTTTGGGTATGTAAATATAAGCTATCCAAAGGATTTGGCCTGGGTAATTAGTTGAGAGCGTGAGAACCAATTTTATTATTGTTTATTTTGTTTGTAAAACCTCCCCCTCGCTTGTCTTACAAATTCTTTATGTACAATTAAACTTATAAGATCAATATAATTATAAATGTATCTTGTGAAAAAAATGCAACTAATAGAATGTCAAGTTTATAACTATGAGCTTGTCATACACTTATAAGATCGATATAAATATATATGTTTCTTGTGAAAAAAATGCAACTATTAGAATGTCAAGTTTATAACCCTAAGCTTGTCATGACCACCCAACCTTTTGGGTTTTATTATTTGTAACCTGATTAACTTGAATAGTGCTAGTTGTACTCAATGAGTCAAATTTTTTAAGTGACTAGGTTTGACACACACCCCTACTACAAAGTCTAACTAAAGGACTATCCTAACTTCAAAAAGGTAGGATTGGCACAAAGACTAGCATATTTACATGATAAGAAAAACCATAGAATATGAGATGCAGGCACATAATGCTAACAAAGAAGATATATCCAACAGATAAAATTAGAAAGGAATGGCAACCACTAACTTTCCACCTATCACATTGACCACTGAACATTCATGTATCTGTCGTGACACAATAAAAATGACAACTAAACAATAATATGAGTTGGAAAATTTTAAAAAGAAAGGAAAAGCATCATCTATAAGCTTTCTTGATTGCTATCATACAACAAAAGTCCAACAATTCTCATTAAGGATGAAAATGTCTTCAATAGATTTATGCTCAACTCAGATTAACAAAATCTTTCATATGAAACTGAGATTAACCTCATAAATCTATTTTCTCTATTTTATTCTATTATGGGTACATTCACAATTTGCAAGCGGCTAAGATTCTCTCAATTAATTTCTACCCAAGTTAATAAGGTCCTACTTTTCATCTATATTTTTTGTTCAACATTGTAAACCTTCCAAATATTCACATGCCACCAAAAAAACATAATAAGAAAGGATTATTAATGTCTCACTCATAGCCCAAAGAACAATTGTAATAGATTCAACTTAAACTTAGCTTACAACAAACGAATATTTTGTATTAACAATTGAGAATCCATAGAAATGCATAGTAAAATTGTCATCAAAATTGTAAATTGGAATCAAATCATTTTAAGGCTTGGTGAATCGAATTGAGATTGAAATTTGTTATATTACAAGATTCACGATACAAAATGTGGTCCATACATTTGTTTGTTAATAGGCATACATTTGTTTGTTAAGAGTGCCTAAAGATTTATAAAATTATAATTTTTTCAGCCAATTAATGATTATGTTTAAGCTAGCTAAATATTTGCA
>JAJIYU010006570.1:0-20386 GCA_030144865.1 Tinospora cordifolia
ATTCCTCATCTGATTAGTCAGACAACCCCTAACAAGATCACATGGCATCTGCAAAAGTAAAAGGCATCCGACCAGATCACATGGCAAAGATGCTCCATTTGTCTGCTTTTGCCGTCAATCACTCGTTTTGGCTCCCTTTGGATTTTTATAAATTGAGATTCTTTCCTCCTTTGTAATCATCGAGTCCTGGAAGAAAATCCCTCCTTAGTGTCTAAGTTTGTCTTGAGTTTGTTTTGAAAGTTTGTAATGTTTGTAATATTTTCTAAATCATAGTCTATAATGTTTTCTCACCTCCATAGTTTTCCTTGGTGGTTAATTTTCATTCTTGTATTTCTGTTTCTTATTATAATCATATGTTGCCGAGTGTTCTGTGTTATTGTTATCTGTGATCCTTCTTCCAATTCAGAATCTTCTTGTTGATCTGCGCACTTTGAACCTACGACTTATATATATATATAAGTCGCAGTTTCAAATACAAAAAAGGAGTACTTAAGCACAAGGAAGAAAGGCACTTAACATTATAATATTATATGATACTCCTGGGAGAGAAAATGGAGCAACAACAATTAGATCCGAAACGAAATGGAACATTGGAAGAAAGAACATTGAACCACATGGAACAACGAAACAATTTGATGAGGACAAATGAAGAACGTATATCAAGGTGGTTAAAAACAACACACTAGAAGAAGGTTTGACAACTGTTAGAGGAAAGAACAAAAGATGCAAGACAGGTATAACTAAGTATAGTGTCCTACTTAGCTAGAACTTTGGGTGGGAAAAGAAAGGAGCTAAGAAGTGGAGTAATGAAGACTGTAGGTGGAAAAAGAAAGTGGGATTTAAGAAGTGGAGCAACGAGAACAAGGCAACAAGACACTTGGCAAAACGAAGAGGTTAGCAAGGGGTACATCTGTTGACAGATACTTTCCGCAAAAAATACAAGAAGTTTTTAAACATAATGATGGGGTTGACTTATACTCAAGGGAAGAACAAGAAAATATTCCATATCCTTGGCAAACACTGAAGATGTTTGGTTGAAGAAACGGGTGAGGGAAGCAATGCCAATGCTGAGAGATGGATCGTTCAAAAAGATTTAGAGATGAAATGAACATGTGATAATGGTCAAGTTCTACTCAAATAACAAAGAGAGCTTCATGAGGATCACAAAACTCATTTTGGGCAAAGAGGAGGATTCCAAACAATGAAGGAATCTACGGAGGGCATTAGATGCAATGGTGATGGAAGAAGATCTACTAAACAGAAAGAGGAGGGAAAGAACAGGCACACATGATAGGAAAACTTGAGTAACTAAGGCAATAATGATGGTGGAAATTAGACCGGAAAAGGAAAGGAAGAATGGCAAAGAGTAGAGGGTCAAGCGAAGTGAGAAGGGAGGTAAAGAGGAGAAGATTCTCATCAAAAGAAAAGATGATTCTATCACCTAGGAAAAGGTGGAGAAGGAAATTGGCAGAGCCATGGGAAGGAGAGCAGAAGTGGTTCCTTTATATGTTGGAAGGGCTCTACTAAATTGTTATATTGAAGAGGGAATAAGAAGAGTGGTGAAAAGAAATGAAAGGATGCAAAGGGGCATGTTAAAAATGGAGAAATGGTCTAATGACATGTTGGGGGAAAATAGGCTAATTGAATGCAGAAATACTTGTATTGGGTTTGAAGGAATATCTCCACAGAAATGGCATGTGAGGATATTCACATACGTTGTAGAGAGATGTGGCGGGTTGGTGGACATAGCAAAGGTGACACCATCAAAACTAATCATGGAGATAGCAATACTAAAAAATGAAGGGTAAGAAACTCAGGTTTCATCCCAATGAAGATGGATATCTACGACTAGTATAGGATAATGGAGCTCCAGTTAATCAACTTACAAAAAAAAAAAAAAAAAAAAAAAAAAAAATTAGAGTTGAGAGGTCAAGATGGCAAAGGCCAACCTCAAAGTTTACAACAGAAGGGACTTGAACAGACCTACAGAAACAAGAGGTGTGATTCAAAGGTGCGTAGTAGAGTGTTGGGCCTCAGACTCTACGGACAAGAGAGGGCCCAGGGAAGGAGATGTGGATTGTTTGTATGACAGAGAGGATATTGAAGAAATGGTACCTAAACCCAATTCGAGAATGAAATTGAAGGGAAGGAAGACAACACAAAGTGGAGCATGAGCCTATCAAAAGAAAGCGAAGATGAGCACTACAGGGGTGGAGGAGAGGACCAACTAGGCCCCAACAAAGTACGTTCTCTAATTTTAATTCCTTACACTTAAAATTTCTCCAATCATCACCTTCATAGAAGCAGGGGAAGGGGGAAGAAAAGTTGGCATTTAGTTAAGAAGAGACAAAGGCAAAACCAAGCTGTAATAGAGAGAAGGCGAGGGAGAACAATAGGAGCTGTCAAACCAAACATTGTGGTGCTACAAAAGACAAAAATCATGTACATCCCAAAAAATGGTGAAACAACTATGGAGAATCAAATTCACAAGCTAGACAAATGTTCTAGCCATTGGATCCTCCAGTTGGCTAGCAGTCATGTGGGACAGGAGAATTGAGGAGGTCATAGAATCAATGCAATTAAACTATTCAATCTGTATTAAGATAAAGAATGAGTACGGATCATACTTGTGGTTTTCCTTTGTTTATGGGTCGTGCGAGAGGGGGAGAAAATGTATTTTTGGAAGAATTGGATGCTCTATCAACTATATGTTGTGGTCTGTGGTGCATGGGTGGTGACTTTAATGCTATCAAATACTTGGGATAGAGGACCAATGGGCAGGGATACAATGCAAATAAGATGCAATTTGAGGAGCTAAATAATAGTATTAAGCTAGGCGAGATTGAGAACTCAAACTTCCCATTTCCATGGACGAATGGTAGGAGTAGCCCAGTGAAGTCCAAAAATTAATAGATTCTTGTTTAATTTGGAAAGGAACAATATGGTAAAAGGAGCTAATTAGATGGTTATGCAAAAACTCACATCTAGCCACTAGCCAGTGATGATAGAAACTTTAAGAATTAATGAGAACCTTCCCCTTTCAAATATAAGAATGAAAGGCTACAAAACAAAGATTTCATAGATAGAAATCAAGAATGGTGGATAGATAAACGGCTAGAGGTTTGGGTTGGGTTGAAATTCATGAAGAAATTAAGAGGAATGAAAGGTCATGTAAAGCAATGGTGCAATGGTCAAAGGCCAGCAAAGGTGATAAAAAGAGAAATACTAGTGAAAGATTTGGAGGAAGTAGAGAAGAGCATGGTTGAAAGAGTTGGGGACAAATGGAGGTTAAGTGGAAGAGAAAAGTAGGGGAGCTAATAAAGAATTGACAACAGAATACAAAGGACAGCTAGGCAGATGGCAAGAATAAAATAGGCCAAAGAAAGGGATGCAAATACAAGATATTTTCACAAAATATTGTTAATCAAAAAGGCCACAAACCAAATCACAAGAATTGAGGACAATAACAGGGTCATTGAAGAGGAAGGAGAAATCCAGTAAGTGATAGTTAATCACTCTAAGAAATTATAAAACAAGGAAGATGGGAAGAGGCTAGAATTAGATGGAATTGAACAGTACCAATCAACAATCAGTTTAAAGAATAGCTAGAAAGACCCTTTGAACAAGAGGAAATAACAGAGGCTATCTTCAACAATGAAGGAGACAAAGCCCCCAAGGGCAAATGGATTTACTATGAAGTTCTATTAGGTGAACTAGGGAGTAATCAAAGAGGACACAATGAGGGTGATGGAACAGTTTTATGAAGACCGGGCAGTAAACAAAACTATGAAAGAAACTTTTAATTTTTCTTGCCCCCAAGAAGGCAAACTCCATAAGATTTGAAGACTATAGGCCCATCACTCTGGTAACCAATGTCTAAAAAGTAGTAGCCAAGACACTGACTGAGATAATCCATACCATAGTGGATGAGCCCTAAATGGCCTTCGTGAAAGGTAGATAGATTACTCATGCAAGCCTTGTGGCAAATGAGGTGGTGGAACATTACATAGCTTCACAAAAAGGAGTCCTAATGAAGGTGAAGTTTGCTGAAGCACATGACTAGATGAGTTAGAAATTCTTGGACTCGGTGATGCAGAGGAAGGGCTTTGGGATGGAATGAAGGAAATGGATTGGTGATGCCTAAACTATAGTCTTCTAATGGAGGTGATGATGAATGACCAAGGACGATTCATCAAGCTTTCGAAAATGGCAAATGGATAGTCCGAAAGCATCGTCACCCCAGAAGAAAAAACAACGGAGGCCTTGCACAACTTATGGAAAGCGCCAGACGTGGTCATACATGAAGAAGAGCTTCGGCTGAGAAAGGAAGCTCTAGGAGAACTAAAAAAGAAACAGAGCCCCAGGACGATGACAGAAGCAGGGGAGGAAGAAAGCAGGTACAGTGGGCCATAGAAAAAGGATACAAAAGGAAATGGCCGACTAAAAAGAAACACCAATATGGAGCAAGAACGAAGGAAGGAGAATAATCTCAACAACAAGATTCGAGAAGGCAAGGACTTCCTGGTCATCAGGTCTTCAGACGAGACATCTTGGAATACCATTACCAAATTGGTGCAGATGATGTTGCAAAGGAATATACACATCCAACGGCTAGACGTTGCACGGGGACTATTACACCGCCAAGACAAGAGGGAAATAAGGAAACTAAGGACTGAGAAATATCAAATGTTGTTGGGAGGATTCCACTTTGAAGAATGGCGAGAGGAGATGGTCCATGATGGAGGCCAAATAGCATGCAGGAACAGCTGGGTTGGGGTTGAGGAGATCTAACCTGAGAAGTGGAATATACATACGTTTGACAAGATTGGAGAGAGATGTGGTGAGTTGCTCGATATAGCCCCCATAACCAGTTCAGCGGAGTATATGGAAATGGCATTCCTTCGCCTAAGGGGATATGATTCGGGTTTTCTCCCAAAGGACTTTGAAATATACGATTAGGAGGGCATACAAGAACTAAGATTGGTGGAGATTGAAAGAAATTGGGGGACCGAAATCAAAGAACTACGCCAAAAAATCCTGGATCAGTTTACTAGAAAGAATCCAAGGGGCATTTTACAAGCCAGAAAATGGAAGCATGATGAACACCGGTCGTCCAAGATTGAGATTTTCAGTACAGACGACGACGATGATGCGATCCCCGAGGAAGACGATGACGTGGAGGCTCTAGGTCCTGAAAAGGTGTCAAGAGAGATAGCTGAAAGGGGCAACCGTAACACCAATGACCGTGGGACAGAGAAGCTGAGTCAAGCGGCGGCAGGTAGTCGTGGTTATCTTGACCAGGAGAATAAGACAAATCGGTTGGAGCAGGCTTTACAGGAGGAGGATGAGTGGGCCCGGACTCAGGTTTGGCAAAAAGTGAGCGGGCTGCAGATAACAAGCCTGGCCCACAACACACAAGATAAGGGGTCGAAGAACCAGTGGAGAGCAGGCCCAAAGCCCATAGAGATGGAACAAATAGATGGGTCATGAATTCAAAGAAAACCCATTACTCAAGTCTACCGAAGGCTAGGAAAGGAAAGGATGTACAGGAAAAGAAATGCTCTAGCCCAATGGACTTGACAAGCAGGCCACAGCGATACAGGAGAAGAGTCCGAGTCTTATTATAATGAAGATTATAATAAGGACGGATCAGAGACTGTTCCAGAGACACCAATCACGGAAGCTACATTCATCGGAGCGGAAACGGGGCCAGGTAGTGAAACGGAGTACCGGGAAGACACTGAAGCTCACATCCAGGTATGCAACTCTAACTTAGCTCCTACTCTATCCACTTTCTCAAGTGAACCGGATGAGCCACAAGAGGAAGCCATCTCTCCGAGGCACATAAATATGGGAATATACTCGAACCAGGAGAAGACAGGGATAATGGGGCGGATAGGAGAATTAATGGAGGATGAAAGACAAATGATGACCAGACAGGAGGAGGAAACTCAAGGAAGGTGCACTCAACAAATCGAATATGAGAGAGTTCGGAACTTCCTTTTGTCGATCAATGCCCAGATGGTGGCGGTCCACTAAAGAGAAGTTGATGTCTCTAGGGGTTGTCCATGCTTATGAACATCTTAAGTTGGAACATTCATGGGTGTGGGCGGCAGGACAAGTAATGCCTAATAAGGAAGACCGTGGTTGTTGCAAAGGCAGACATAATAGCTCTGCAGGAAACAAAACGAAAGATCCATGAACCCCATTTGGTTGTTTCCCTATGGAAGAAAAGGTTCACTGATTGGGCTTCCATTCCGGCAACAGGAACTGCTAGGGGTATCATCATCATGTAGGACTCCAGAAATATCAAGTTATGGAAAGATGGGAAGGGACACATTCACTATCCATAAAATTTAAAAGGGGAGAGGAGGAAGAATGGGGTTGGTTCACAGTGGTCTATAGCCCTTGTAACCAGCAAGGAAAGGAGGAATGTCTGATGGAGATAGTTGCCCTGTCCTCTAACATCCAAGGACCCTGGTGTGTGGGAGGGAATTTTAATGTGGTACGATCTACCACAGAAAAAAAAAAAGAACTACCATCACATAACAACCACTATGAGGATGTTTGAGGAATGGATAAATGATATGCAACTATTTGAACCTGGTCTAAAGAACCTGAGTTACACATGGAGTAATGGGAGGGATAATGTCCAAACTGGACATGTTTTTGTGCAATGGAGCTTGGAGTGAGAAATTCCAGCCGTAGAGAGTCTGAGGGCTTTAGAGAATAACTTTTGATCATTGGCCAATTGTTCTGGATATTGAACAAATCCAGTGGGGGCCTCCTCCCTTCTGATTCAATAATAAATGGCTCTGTCAGAAGAAAATGCTCTCAATGATGCAAAAGGATTAGGACAAGGAATCTTACAAGGGGTGGGAAGAATATAAAATTATGCTGAAACTTTAAAATCCGAAGCAAAAACTAAAGGAGTGGGTGAAGATGGATGTTAAGGACGATAGGGAAACATAAGCTAATCTAAATTCCCGCCTAACAGAGATAGACCAAAGACTGGAGTTGGAAGAAAATAGACAGTTGCTCGAAGAGAGAAGAAATCTGGTGAAGGGCCTCTAGGACATTGAATGCAAACATGAAAGACTTTGCAGGCAGAAGGCAAAGGTCAAATGGGCTACAGAAGGGGACTTTAACACAAAATTTTTTCATCGCATCCTGTCCATTCGCCAATCCAGGGCCATTATTTCCAAGCTGGAAAATGCAGAATAATTCCCTCCAGACAGCTTAACTCCGTCAAGCCTATACGAGTAGTGAAGAACTATAGAGAGCTGTGGTTGGTTGTTGACCAACAAAAAGCATGGGAGAAAGAAAGATGCAAAAAACAAAGAAGGGCGACTTGAGATGCCGCCAAGCAAACTCCGACCCTACTCTATAAGGTGACGCGACCCCCAACTCTAAACCAATATATAAAGCTAACGCGCCCGCCCAGGTCGTCTCCCCGACCTTTATGTTGAATACACGCGCGATAATTGATTCTAAAGAGGAGATCAGAACCTAATTCTGCAACATTTCTTTGAGATATGGGAGGACAAAAGACTAAACAAATGGAAAGTTGAGGAGCTTGATTGGCAACCACTAACAGAAGAAGACAGAAATGGCTTGAAAGAAATTTCGGCGAAGAAGAATTAAGAGAAGCTGTCTTCAACTATGATGGAAGGAAAGCCCCAAGTCCGAATGGTTTTACCTTGCTTTTTTCCAGTAAAACTGGAAGGTAGTCAAGAAGGACATTCTAGCCTGTATGAGGAAATTCCACAAAGATGGGGTCATCAACAAGAAAATCAATGAGACATACATATGCCTTGTCCCTAAGAAGAAGGATTCTTTGAAGGTCGAAAACTTTAGGCCCATTAGCCTAACAACTAGCCTATATAAAATCATAGCTAAAGTATTGGCAAACCGGCTTCACAATGTTATCCATAAAACAGTTAGCGAGTATCAGCTAGCTTTTGTCAAGGACCGACAAATAACGGAAGTGATTATGATTGCAAACAAAGTAGTCGAAGAATACAGGGTATCTAAGAAAAAATGCCTTCTGCTGAAAGTTGACCTAGCAAAAGCTTATGATTCAGTTAGCCTTTAGCCAGATGTCTCGTCTAGCTAAAGTTTCCTTTATTAATATAAGTATCTTATAGTTTTTTTTTTTCACAAAAAAAAGGTTATGATTCAGTAAGATGGAGTTTCCTCGATGTTGTTATGCAAGGTAAAGGTTTTGGGGAAGTGTGGAGGAAGTGGATTTGGGGATGTTTGAGGACAGTCAACAATTCCATTTTCATAAATGGAAGACCAAGGGAAAAATCCAATGGGTCTAGGGGGGCTGCGACAATGGGACCCCCTATCCCCATTCCTATTTACTCTGGTGGCGGATATTCTTACAAGAATTATGCATAAAACTGTCCAAGCAGGAAAACTAGAAGGCCTAACTGTAGGCAAGGATAATATTTAGTTCACTCACCTCCTATTTGCAGATGACTGCATCATTTTCATGGAAGATGATGAAAAGGAGATAGAAGTAGTCCAGAATGTGTTACATGCCTTCAACTTCCTAATTGGAATGAGAATTAATGGAGCTAAGAGCCAACTGCTAGGGCTTAACAATAATGAAGATGAGGTTGCAGAGAAGGCGGCATCCTTGAGGGTTTTCCCCGGGAAATGGCCAATTACATACTTAGGTCTCCCTCTTGGTGGAAATCCATACAAGGTGAGGTTTTGAGATCCAATGATACACACAATAGAACGAAGAATTGCAAGATGGAAGAGGAGTTATCGAGAGGGGGAAGACTAGTCCTCCTGCATACGGTTTTGGAAGCATTACCCACATACTTCTTATCAGTTTTTAGGATATCAAGAACAGTAGCAGCCAAAAAATCCGATGAGAAAATTCTTATGGAACCATGAGGAATCAGAAAAAGGGCAAAGCATGGTTCGGTGGAAACAAGTCAGCCAAGACGTAAGTAAAGGGGGGTTAAGACTGGGGGGAGTGATAAGAAGGAATTTAGCCTTGTGAGGGAAATGGTTGTGGCGGATGTTGGAGAAACTGAATGCCTTGTGGGTTAGAATTGTGTGCAGTACACATGGCTCAAAGGATCTTGGGACAGGTGCAGGTGTTAACAGAAACCGTAGCCACTAATCCCCTTGGAAAGATATATGCACAATCTATGATCAATTAAATCATATGTAGTTTGACAAGTTGAAAAAGGAGACTAAGTCAAATTTTGGTTGGATAACTAGAGTGGACAGGAGCCTCTAAGTGTAAAATATCCTAATGTTTATCGATTAAGCAATAAAAAACAGGCCACAATCTCATATTTAAGAGTGGTATCCATAGGGAAAGGAAGGACACAATGGAGTTGGAGCCTTCATATAACCAACAATGTTAATGAAAATACCATGGTGGAGCTGGGGGACTTTTCACACCCTAAATAACTTTTAGCCCAACAACAAAAGTGCAGAAGACAAGCCTTGCTGGGCACAAGACCAAAGCAGAAAATTCACAGTCAGATCCTTCATGAGACAACTGAATGACCAGCAGACTGGACTACAACAATCATATATAGACTTTATGTGGATGGCAAAAGTGTCAATGAAGGTTAGAATCCTAATGTGGCTCATCTATCTGAATAAGCTTAAAATTGCTGAAAATTTCCAAAAAAGACTCCCTCATTTTACTTTGAATCCGTCTATATGCATTCTATGCAGGAACCATGGGGAGACAACCCAACATCTAAGGGCGGAATGCGACATGGTGAAATCGGTGTGGCAGCAAGGGGGGCCGATTCATCCTGCCTTCATTCCTCCTGATTCTCAGTCTCTGTTTTGCATTCCAGAAAGGGGCATTGAAGGACATATTAGACCAAACTGGAAGGTAGTGGTGGCAGCCATATGGTACACCATCTGGAAAGAGAGAAATTCGAGGCTGTTCATGGAAAAGCTAAAATCTGAAAGGCTGTTATGGGAAAGATCGAACATCCTATTTGCAACTTGGATATTTAGCAACAAATTAGGTTTAAAGTACTTTTTTGGGTAGTGGTTATGTAAGGGGGGTAGTATATTACATTCGTTGTAGCTCTTTTTCTTTTTCTTCAGTTTTGTATCCTGAATACCTCATCCAACAGACTATGCTTCTATAGATTGTAATCCTCTTTTATTAGTAATATAATATCAATTTCTGTTTCAAAAAAAAAAAAATAATAGGGAGTAGGGGATACTCTTAATGGACTGATAAGAACCACCACCCAGAAAAGGAAACTAAAACATTTGATGATTGGAAAAGATGTGGCACAGATAACACATATTCAATACACGAATGGGGGGGAGCCAATATTTGGATATGTCACTAACTGGAGAACTAGGGAAAATGTCATTTGGGGAGCCAATATTGCAAATTATAAAAAGAAGGGTAGGGGGGTAGAAATCTAGATATCTTTCTAAAGGAGGAAGACTTCTAAGGTTAGTATTGGGAGCTATCCCCACCAACTACATGATAGTCTTTAGAATACCAAGGCAAGTGGCCCTAAACATTGAGAAAACAATGAGGGATTTCTTTTGGGCAAAGGAAACAACTTGTTGAGATGGGAATAGGTTTGTAGGTGAGTGGAGAAAGGAGGAATGGGAATAGGAGATATAATCCTATGGAATAGGGGCCTTTGTTGGAAAATGGTTATGACTATTCCATGAAAATAAATATTCTTTCTGGGTAAGAACTATCAAAAGGACACATGGAGTAAGCATGAATGGTATGGAAGCTAAAATTCATCCAAAAGTTACTTATAGAAAACCATGGAAATTCATCCATTCCATATATCCACAATTTCTGCAGCAGGTAAAATGGAAATTGTGGGATGGGAAGACCATAAGATTCTAGGAAGATCAATGGTGTGGCATACAACCATTAAAACACCAATTCCCTAGGATTTCATTTTCTAGTAAATCCACACTGCATGAAACTCTAATAGTTTCTTTCTACACAGAAGAGGAAGTAGGAGGATAAACACATGGAGGGTGGAACCTGCAGCTAAGGTGTAACCTAGGAGAGGGAGATGAACAGGAGGTCACTCAATTGTTGCAAATTCTCAGTAAAATCTTTTATGGAATATCAAGCAACAGACAGGGATAGGCGGCATCAGAATGGCAATACAAAGTTCATCTGGTTAGCAAAAATTCCTACAAAGGAAAAACTATTGGGATGGTTAATCAGCCTAAGAAAACTCAACTGTGTAGACAGACCTCAGAAGAAAATTTTCAACATGCACTTATCCCCTTCAAGGTGTTATTTATGCAGGAACACAACTGAAGACACCCAACATGTGTTTGGTAGCTGCAATTTTGTACGAAGAATATGGAATGCCTGGTATTAGAAGCATGTGAAGTTCAAAGCCTTCTAAGACAATAATTTTTTTTATTGTTCCTGATGAAGCTAGAAGCCCCACTATCAAAAGCTACAGGAAGTGCTCACTTTTTGCCACTATGTATGCAGTATGGGAGGAACGAAGCAAGGACTTTTAAAGGAAAGAAAGGCAGGGTTGAGCAAATGAGGCAGAGGTCAGTTGCCATGTTTGCTACATGGGTAACAACTACTACAATAGGGAAGGAACTAGGTTTTGGAGAATGGATAAAAATTGGCACAATATTTTCTATGGTCTGCAAGGGGTGTAGTTGCAAGAGAATAATTTGGTGTTTTGTAGGGGTGTTGCTGGAAGAATGTACTTGTCTTGTTGCAATCTGGTTGTAAAAACCTTTTTTGTACGGGATACCTCATCCCAAAATAATTTCTTATTATAAATACCTCTTTTTCAAAAACAGGAGAAAAAAAAAGAAAAAGAAAAAGAAAGGCACATAACATTCTTGAATGGAACACACATTTGATAAATCATTCAATTGAGACATCCATTATTGAAGCAAGACCTAATCTCATCATTCTGTCACATGTATTATTTGCTTGGCAACTTGAAATTGACTAGATTTTTTTTTTTTAATTTTTGGATTTTTTATCTAGGTTATTAATTCATTAGTATTTTAGATATAAGTTTGATCATGGTATAAAAATTACACGAATTTCATTGAAATTAGCCGAATTAATTAGGTAATTTGGACAATCAAAGCAAAGTTCAATTGTAATTATAAATTACAAAATTTCGTCAAAATCTTCGAAAAAATTGGCGAAGTTCACTTAAAATCGAAGTTTTGAAAATTTTTATGAAAAAAAATGTATAAAAGCCATTAAAAAGAGTATTTTTTCTGAAAGAATTTATGTAGTGCACAAAGATTATTCTGTATAATTATAAAGATTATACAAAAAATCATTCTCTATAAATCAAGAAGATTTAAGGCAAGATATGTGTAACTGGAGAGTGACTATCCAAGAGAAAGAAGCATGAGTTGTAGCCTGAAGAAGAGATGATATAGAGAAGAGAGAGAAGTCAAAAATAAGTTAAAAGCCTAAGAGAAGAACGATAAATGAAAATCAGGGTTTATATTAGAGTTTGACGATAAATTTCTTTTTGTTTTTTCCTTTTTTCTAGTAGCTTTAAGTTAACATGCGTGATGTACATTAAGTATTATTAATGTTAACATATATATATATTCAAAACCATTATATATATATATACACTTTTATATTTATTATGTTTGTTTTTAATATTTTTAATAGAAATTGTGCATATTTTAATATTTATATAAAAATTTTTTGAATTTTTCTAAGTTCGTAAATTTTTACAAAAATTCTTTCAAATTTCTCGAACTCTTCGAATTAATTCTAATTTTCAAATGTCGAAGTTTGGGGCGAAGTCGAATTTTCGTTCCTTGAATTTGATATACTAGAGTTTCCTCATTTTGTTATAGTGTGGATTAGGTTTTTAAGTAGTTTTAGGTTGTAAAGTGAAGAATTATAGCTATGGGAAGGATGAAAAATGGGTATGGATGTATGTTGTTTTCCTTTTTTGCTTCATGAATGTCAACATTAAAATAGGCAAGGAACTATAAACTAGGAGAATGGATTAGCAGTTGGAACGAAATATTACAAAGTTCATAACTTGGGACTCCTCATCCCACTTTAATTAATATAATATATTATTGACGTTCTTTGTTCATTAAAAATCAAGCGAAGAACCACTGCCCTTGAATTAGAAGATTTGCTCTTACCCCTTGAAGTCTCTCTTCTCTGTTGATGTTGTATTCATAATAATATTCAGTTCATGAAGGTATAAATATTTGTATATGAAGGCTATTACGCAATCAGTCCTCGTAAATGGTTTCCTAAGTGAAGTTGCTCTCTTTCTTTCTCTCCTTTTTTTTTTTTTTTTTTTTTTTTTTTTTTTTTTTTTTTTTTTTTGACTACTAAGTTGTACCTAGGCTTCACTTGACTAATCCACTTAGGCCCCTACTTGCTTGAGGGGCAGATGCCCCGAATGGCTAATGCAGGAATCAAACCTGAAATCCCATTTTTATTTTTTGGTTGAAAGCCTAAGCCATTAGCCCAACCATGGACAATTTTTTGCCTACAAAAACAAATCAAGATGCTAACAATTTTATGACAGTTTTTCTCTCTTGTTTACTGCTTGTTTTCTAAAAAATCAAAGCCAAATTTGATTATAACATGGTTCAAATGTATGAAACCTTGAAAGCCTTGAAGAATACAACATAGAGTCAGTTATACTATAAATAAAGCAGATAATATAAAATAAAAGAGTCAATTTGGATCCCATAATGGCTCATATGAAGTAGCATGAAGATTTCTAAGACTACCTGTATGTTTGGAGCCAATAGACTTGGCTGGTCAGTAAAAAAGAGAACCATTCTCCCAATCTCTTGCTTTAATAATATTCTTCTCTCTCGGTGTATAGCATCACATGACATTAAAGCTTGCTCATGGACTTCACTGAAATTTACAACAAATGTTGCACATAAATGCAAAGCCACCATAAATAAGAAGAAAGGAAAAAAAATTCATATAAATTGTGAGATGAAGTCATATTATGTCTGACAAAAAGATTTGGAAACAAAATGCATTTGTCATTTCTTTTCCATCTCCACTAGATCATCACTTTCCAACAAGTTCAAAAGCATCATAATACATAACCATTGCAAAAAGGGATAAGAAAAGAGACACAACAACAAATTACTGCAACATCACTGACAGAGCATTCTATAGGGTTCTCTTCGTGCTACCTTACTTCAAGTGTGCAGTTCATATTTGAGTGCAATAGAAGAGGCTTTTTATTTCTTTCAAAACGTAGGCAATTCCCAACAAAGTTTCAGCTGCAAGGTTAAGGAGGACCACACACATCTCGAGGAACCAGATGGGTACTCTAAGAGATCCAAATACCCTTGAAAAAAATGCATGAGGCCCATAGATTTTATTCTTAACAAGTTTTGACTTTCAAGAGAACCCAAAATTCTTACAATTTTCAAAAACCTCCAAACCACATGCATTACTACTGAAGTGATTGGTTCTAAATGCTTAGGAGATGGCCTAAGAACTAACTAGGTGATCCTTTGAAAACACAGTTGTACAGAAGATAATTTCAGACTTGAAGTTCTGAATTTCACAAATGGAAAAGTCTGTAATCCTTAATTTGAAAAATCTGGCCGTCAGCTCAATCCTAATTCCTAAGTCCAACTAAGTTGACAGATAGAAAATGTATATTTGATTGAGTGGAAATGGAAAGAAAGCAGGTTAGAGTATGGAAATCTAAAAGATGGAATGGATTATTCAGTGAAGAATATACTAAGTGGAGATTGTTTCGAATAGAGATTGATGAAGAGAGGGGGAGATAGGTACGACAGATTCTGGGCGAGGTGACCAAAGTGACAAGGGATGGTAAGTTCAAAAGAATACGAAGATGGAAGGGCTCTGCTCTGATAGTAGAAACTTTCACAAATAACAGGGGAGATTTTCTAAGATTGAGAATGGAAACCAAAGGTCGATTTTTGTTCCAGAGGAAGGTCAAAACCAGAATTGGGAAGGATTGACAAATGAATTGAATGGATGTATCTATTGCATGGAAGGTTTGAAAAGCAAGGAGTCCGTTACACACTCAATTAGATGTGAAGACCATGGAGGTGGGATACCTATGCACCAGGGAAGAATTCAAAGAAGAATAAATCCAAGCTTAATGAGGTTCACTCCAAAGAAACAATAAATCAGGTGTGAACAAAGAAAACAATGGCTGGTGTTCATGAGATTAACAGATGACATAGGCTGGGAAGAGATCTAAGAGGAAATTTCTAAGCAGTTACAGGTAGACTGCAGATTAGCACCCATCTGCAGGGACAAAGCTCTATATAAATGTTCAACGAAGACGGAATGGAATCTACAAGAAAAAGGGAAGATCAAATCTGGTTTGAATTATGAAATCCGAGATTGGGAAAAGGGAATGCAGTGGCACAATAGGGTATTTTGATGTCGAAATGCATGGATAGGAATTGAGGGTGTCCCGATTGAAGCCTGACGAAGACAGTGTTTGAGGAAATAGCAACAAACTGTGGTGGATTACTAGAAATGGATAGGCAATTAGTTGAAGGACAAGCTTACGATATGGCATACATGAAAGTCAAGGGGTGGAGTGGGGGATTCTTGCCGAAAGTTATGGGGATGCAACACGAAGGCGAGGCTTTCTCTATCAAATTAATTAGCATCAATCTGCTGGAGGGAGAAGTTGGGGGATGAGGGAATGACAAATTGCAACATCAAGAATGACAGGACTATGAAGAAGAAGGTTTGTCGGACATAGGAAGTCGACAGGTTCAGAGCCAAGAGAGTTCACCAGAGTGCACGAAGACCGTACAGCAGGAGGACTGACGACTTGCAGAAGTGTCAGAAAAGAAGAAGGTGGCAGTTTCTGCAATAGCAAGGACGTACAGGGAGGCAGCGAGGATGGTAGATGATGCAGACAGAACGCAACAGTCTGAAAATGAAGACAGAAGAGAACTAAATGAGGCTGGTCGTAGAATTCAAGTAGACAGCACGCTTCAGTGAAGCTCTACGGAGAGCAAAGAAGGAAAGTAGCATAGTGTAGAAGAGAGATGGCTAAAAAAGGAAGGCGCAAAATCATCGGGGACTAGAAATGGAGAAATTAACAAACAGGGAAAGAAGGGACAGGAAGACGGAGTCAGGGGCCTAAGATGACAAAATACAAAGGGAAAAGGAAAGTGACAGAAGTCACGGGGAAGCCCAAAACTAGACCAGTTAGATTAATGAAGGCGCATCCCAAGGAGATGAGCCCAATGAATTAAATAGTGGCAGGATCCACATAGGAAAGATTAAAAGAGTAGAGGGGTATATGTGGAATAGAAATTCAAATAAGAAGCAAATTCATCCACATAAAACCTTGGTGTATAGACGAAGACCCAAACAACAGGTATATTTTCAATGACAAGCACATCGACTGTACAGAAAAGATGAGTGTAGGAGTTATGACAACAACACGTTAGATGCCCAGAAGCAAACGAAAAGTGAAGAGAAAAATAGCGAGGATGAGTTTCGAGATAACCAGATGAATGAACAGAGTGAAGGAAAGGAAGATGCACTATCAAAACAGTTCAAAAATTGTACCTTTCCATCTACCCTAACATATCTCCATTGGTTGTCCCAATTCTATGCACATGATGAACAGTAGCAGTCAAGAGATGTTACACCAAGATAAAGATGGCATCACGAATCAAAACATAGGGGAATTTAATATGCCCGTCGAGTCTCTAAGGAAAGACGAGATGAATGCATTTTTGGAAAAGATCAACGTTGGTTCGAAATCATGGAATGAAAATTCGTCGAATTTCGCCGAAATTCGTCGAAATAATTCGGATTTTCTGGTTATCGAACCTGAGTTCAGTTGTAAAAAAAATTTACAAAACTTCGAAAACTTCGACGAAATTCAACAAAACTTCGAGGATTTCGACAAAACTTCGAGAATTTCGACAAAACTTCGAAGATTTCGACGAAATTCGTGAAAAAATTGAAGATTTCGATGAAATTCGTAGAAAACACAAGTAAATAATATATAATTCTTAACATGTACAATAAACACTAAATCTTGTTAATGTTAAAAGACAAGTTTGAAACCATTATATGTATACTTTTATATTTAAAATATATTAATTTATATTTGTTTTCATCATTTGTAATAGAATTTATGTATATTTTTGCATTTACGTAGAATTTTTTGAACTTCTCCAAGTCGACAATTTTTTACAAAACTTCTCTAGAATTTCTCGAACTCTTCAAATTAATTCCGATTTTTGAAGGTCGAAATTTGAGGCGAAGTCGAATTTTCGTTCCTTGGGTATGGGGAGTTGAAGGCCTAAAATGGGACCCAATTGACTTGGAGGAAAGAAGGAGGTTGGAAGACAAATTCTAAGAAGAGGAGGTTAGAATGGCAATATTTGATTGTGATGGCAATAAGGCTCAAGGGTTGGATGGCTGCTTCATGATATTTTACCAAATGAATCGAGAGATTGTGAAAGATGATTTAATGAAGGTTATGGAGGAGTTTTATAGGATAAGAGCAGTAAATAAGTGTACCAATGAGATATATATTTGTTTGATTCCGAAGAAGAATGTTGTGAGGAGGGTCAACAATTTTATGCCTATTAGTCTTATCACAAGTTTATACAAAATCTTTGCCAAGAATAGGCTACAAGGATTAACGGGGTAATGGGTGGTACAATTTTGAAGAATCAAATGGCCTTTGTCAACGGAAGACATATCACGGATGCAATTTTAGTGGAAAATAAAATAGTAGAAGATTATTGGATGAGGAAAAAGGAAGGAGTGGTAGCAAAAATTGATATTGAAAAGGCTTATGACACGATACACAAGCTCGCCCTCCGGGAGTAATACAGTCAGCGATGCCTGTCCCCTCCCTCTCGCCCTACGAGGTTCCTATATGAAGGGGGTGAAGGATTGGAATTTCCTCGATTTTTTTCTAGAAAAGAAGGGATTTGGGGCCAAATAGAGAAGATGATTCAAGGGTGCTTAAGGTCAATCACATATTCCGTAATTATAAATGGGAGACTTAGAGGCAAAATTGAAGTAGTAAGGGGATTAAGACAAGGAGATATGTTGGCTACTTTTTTGTTCACATTAGTTGTGGGTTTATGGGGAAGATTGATGGACAAGGAAAGGGAGTCGAAAAGGATTAGGGGGTTTGTGGTGGAGGAGGAGAAGGTTGAAGTATCTCACTTGCGGTTTGCTGACGACACTCTTGTATTTTTGGATAGAGAGAGAAAATATCAAGCATGCCTTCAAAATAACACAAAGTTTTTGCTAAGTTTCAGGGATGAGAGTTATTATGTCCAAAACATGCATAGTAGGGATATCTTCATTAGAAGATTGGGTTAACACATAGCCAATAGGATTGGATGTGATCAGGGGGAATGACTAATAAAGTACTTGGGGATTTGTGTAGGAGGAAAGCCAGGGTCCCAGGCATTTTGGCAACCTATAGTGTCTAAGGTGACTAAGAGGTTGGCAAGGTGGAAATGAACGTTTCTTTCGAAGGGAGGTAGACTTACATTAATAAAATTAGTGTTCAATGCATTACCTATATATTATTTATTAGTTTTTAAAATCCCTAAGAGTGAAGCTTAGGAGGATTGAGGGATTGATGAGAAATTTCTTGTGGGAAGGAATGAAACACAGGCATGGGGTGCATCTAGTAGATTGGAACAAGGTTCAACGCAAAGAGTGAGGAGGGTTAGGGATTGTTAATTTGCTAGCAAAAAATAAAGCGTTGGTGGGAAAATGGCTATTAACGTTCCCAAGGGAGCAAGATCGGTAGTGGAGCATAGTGATTCAAAACAGGTATGGGCTGAACATAAATGGCAGGGATGCGAGGGTAAAGAGCAACACTACTCATAGATGCCCTTGGAAATTCATCTATTCGTTGTAACAATGTTATGCCCCTCTTGCTAAAATGCGACTAACCAAAGGTCAAGCGATTCATTTTTCGGAGGATGTTTGGTGGGAAAATGAGGCTTTTTCAACTCTATTCCTTAGATTGTATAGGGAATCATTGGGGTAAAATTGTGTTATCTCCTTTTTTATTGAACAAGCAGCAGGTTTGCTGCCCATCAAGTGGGATTTTCACCTAAGAGTAGCAAGAAGCCCGAGGTGTGAAGAGGAAGAGACCGCTCTTCAAGCATTGATAAGGGATTGTGTGTTGCAAGATAGACGTGATGGTATTGTATGGTTCAAAGAGAATGATGGGGTATTTTCCACAGAATCTTTTTCTTTCATTTGGTTGAAGGTCTAATGGTACAACCCTCTTCATCATTGAAGGAGATGTGGAAGGATCCAATTCCATCCAAAGTGAAGTTCTTCACGTGGTTGGTGCTTAAAGGGAAGGCTAGCACCAAGGGAAATGATTCAAAAATGGTTTCTACATCACTATCTTTCTCCGTCATGTTGTCATTTGTGCAAACAAAGCGGTGAGTCAATAGATCACTTGTTTTCATCATGCCCCTTCTTAAGCAAAGTTTGGGCAACATGGAGGAGATATTTTCCTATATTCTCAGAGACAGAGCAGATCTCTCAATTTAGCGTATGCCCTTACTAGAACGAAGTGGAGGGCTCATTGGCTGGTAGCAAGTTTGGTGATGGTTTAATGCCATTGGAAGGAAAGAAATGCCAAAATTTTTGAGGACAGATTCCTTCCTCCAAGCCTGATATGAAAAGAATCTTAATCTCTAACGTACTTTTGGATTAGCAAGTGCTCTTTATCTTTGGGGTATCTGTTGTCATAATGGTTAAGCGGGTAGAAAAATGTATCATAGGGCCCATTGGGCTGGGTGGGAAGGGGCGAATATTGTTATTATCTTGTTTTGTATGTGTGTTGTGAGGGGAGATACTCCCGAGGTTGTAATTAACCATATATCAATGAATGATATTGTTGCTCTTTGAAAATAAAAAATTCACAAATGGAGAAACATTTATCATTGCAGCAGAACCCGTCCTTCTCTTGTCATTAAAAGACTACATATAAAGAAGGTCCAAAGAAGCATGACGTTCTTACACCCTATTACAGTTTGAAAGAACAACTGGCTGACATAATAGTAGAAGGTGTTCTGGGAAGAAATTTTGGCTTGGGACAGAATGTTTTATGACATTATTCCATAATTTCCACAATGTCTTGACGAGAAAGATGCTCTAGTTTCAGCCTTTGCACCTTCTTTCAACAATGCAACTGGCAACACTGGGGCATGGAACCTTCACCCATCAAGACCACTAGCAGAGAGGAATCTGAATGAGGTAATCTCAAGTGTTCGGACCAATGGAAACTTTCCTCAAACTGTGACAGAGTGGTTTTGACTGAAGATAAGATTAGAACCTTCACTTCTAAATCCTACTTTGCTTCTCCTTTTTTTTTTTTTTTGGGGG
>JAJIYU010006571.1:0-20428 GCA_030144865.1 Tinospora cordifolia
ATGTGTGTTTGTAACATATATTTTCAAATAAATAACCATATATTTATTTGATTGCAATAATATCAAAATAAATGGTATACATTTATTTTGGTCAAGTATTTTGGCCATATTCGAATATGCAATAAATTAATTTTATAATTATATTAATTATATAAGTAATTGTATATCAAAACATATCTCTATAAAAATCTATTTCATTCAGTTGATCGTATCATCCCAATTTCATTATATCTATCCTCTCATCTCTCTCAATTGTTAGAAAAAATATTTCTCTATTATTCCCGTTGCTTAATTTTATTAGAAAGGCTTATTGAATCTTAGGAGATATACCCATTTTTATATTAATTTGTTGTGGGTGAATTATCCTCAAGGACAATGCATAGCATACCTTAAGTCATGATTATTTTGTTTTGTTGTGTTTTGTTTTATTCCTGGTTCTTGTAGGACACTTATATTGTCATGCTTTATCAAGGAAGAACTCAAATATGGTTGGTCTGAGTTGGGTTCTTCTTGGTAGCAAGTGGCATATCAAATTGGCTGATTCGCCAGTTATGCTTTACAAATTTTTATACGGTTTCATTTGTTTGAGGCCCTTCTTTTTCTGTTTAGTGCTATTGCAACCTTGCTATAAAAGAGCATGAATTTTTTTTAATGCTTTTTGAAGTCTCTTTGTTGTTGAAAGGATTGATCCCTTTTCTTTCTGGACCTATCTTTTTTTTTTTTTTTTGTTTTATGGTCCTTTGATGCCTATGATAAGACTCAATTATTTAAAAAAATAAATTGGAATAAAGTTGGATTAGACATAAAAAAGATTAAAAATAAAGTATTGTAATATTTGATGTAACACATAATAATTTTAAAAATTTTTAAATACATTTAGAGAAAAAAGAAAAAAAATAAGTAGAAGAAGAAAGAGGAGAAAATTAAAAAATAAAAAATAATATTTTTATAAACAATCTTTCAAAAAATGATGAAATTGAATAATCCTGTCGGGACCCCTTCCCTAGGTTGAAGGATGAACCGACCGGCACAATGTCCCAACAAAATCACCCGCAAGCCGAGTTTGCCAAGACATTGTTAAGCCTCAACATACAACACCATATCACACACTTTCAGAGTAATCATAAGGAATGCAGAAGAGATTTAACATACGAACACTAATAAAAACTTGATATTTATCCAAAACGGGTCATTATAACATGTATAGCAACGGGAGTGACTATTCATTATATACAGGCTTTTCTCACCCCTATACATAGGTCCTAACCCTCAAAAGACAATAACAGAAAGGGAAATATAGAGAAGTCCTACCAAAAATAATAAGGGAACGCGGCTCTATGCGATGACCACTCCCTTGCCCTTATCCGCTACTGAAGAACCTAAAAAGTTAGAGTAGTGAGCCTAATTGTCCACGGCGGCTCAGTAAGTAATGCAGTTTAATTCAAACTTAGAACAAGTATTCCACAATTAAAACATGTGTCATGAATGCATGAGCAATAGCATATGCAAGTGAATGCAACAGTAAACACAATTCAAATTTATAATGCAGTCGTGCACCTTCATTTAAAAACATTTAAACGATGAAGACATTCGCTAAGGCTCGCAAGCTCTCCAAGGCGACTAAAAATCACTCAAGCGGGTTGTAGACAGTTAGGCTCATCGTGTCAACTTCGATTTGGGGTTATTGTCGTTGCCATCATCGTAATGACTAACCAGGACTTGTTGTCGTTGCCTTATAGTGACGGTCGGATTATGTATTATTGTCGTTGCCATCATCGTAGGCCCACAGAACCCCCTGGCGGGCACTCTGTGCTAGGCGGTCACCTCTCGGAGTCGTATAAGAGACCGACACAACTCATCCTAACCCTGTACTCTCAGACCTCGAGACTCGATGCACTTTTCATTTGAAACCCATTTAAAAGAATGCTAATTCATCACAATATGTAATCCAGTTTCATAATGCACAGAATAACAAGCTCTAAGAAATGAGTTAGAAAACACTATTCACAGGGATGCTCTGCTACCGGCGCTCCTCTCGCGACCGGTCGTGTCCCGCTAGCACTGGGTTCTGCGAAATCGACCCAACTTCTTATCATTAATATGGGACTTGGCTCACTCTAATTCTATATCATTGGTTAATCAATTACTTGACTTAGTCAAGAATAGTTCACATACGTTCATTCCCTTGCCTTAGTTACTAAGTCCATTTGATTGACCTCGGTCAATCTTGGTCAACCCTAGTCAACTTATTATTTGCTGACTCAGCTGGTCAACAGAGTTACACAGGGTCAATTCTGGTCCTTATGGGGTCAATTGGGCCAAAAAGGGTCAATGTTCCCAATTCCCATTACTTAGGCACAACCCTTAGGCTATAACCCTATCTGTGTAACCATTTTTCCGATTTTTCTGCGGGTAATCCGTTCATCGGATTTTCACCAAACTTTGCAGAACTGTTTAAGACTTCCTAAAGTTTCCTCAGAATTTTAAATTACAATTTTTGGACCTCATTTACTAAGGTTTCTAAGCATGATAACAGAAACTGCACAGATCCCGTATCCCCTGTGACAGGCAGTAACTGTTTGCCTTAGTTGACCTAGCTACACACATCAGAATGTCCTAAGATTTTGTAGGCAACTTTTAGACATATCTAAGGGTCTCTCCACCAAATTTCAGCTCAATCTATCATGGTGTGGATAGTCAATTTTATCTCAGAAATTTCGGCCAGACTGCAGGAAATTTCTGGGTTCACAGATTCCACTACCTTTCTAGTGTTCTATTCCCTCATTAAATCACCATTCTATGGATTGTTTCTTGTATCCACCTACAGTTTACAGGTCATAGTACATCCACTAATGACAACCACCTTGAATCAGTAGCATGCAACATCAAAAACATGTCTATCATTCCCTCAATATTCTGCTATATTCTAACGAACACAAAGAATTTGCTCTAGCACCCTACAATCATGGCATATTTGCATGTACAACAAGACACATCCACAAGAGTTCAATGTCAAGTCTTTATTCCTTTCTGGAACCTCTACTAGGGGTCTTCAATGCCTCTGATTTCAGCTCGAAAGGGTGCCTTTAGGTGTCCCGAATATAGCTCTTATTCTGGTTTCAAACAGTTTCTGTCGGCACTGTTGCAACAGTATGTCTAACAGTTAGCAATGGTGACTTATAAAGCACATTAAACGTTCCAATTTCTAGTTTCTACCACTTTGACACTTGAATACTTATGATAAGGAGCAGAATGATGGATTTTTACCTTATGGACATGCCTAGAGTGGTTCAAGAGTGAACTTTCCCAAGGTTGCTCCAACTGTCTCTGTTACACAGTTGTGACAGTGAATAAGTAATCAACTTTAAGAGTTCTAAAATCATGCATAAGACCCTATTTTTCGTTCTCTAACTCTTGGAGATCAAAGTACATACAAAAATGAGGGGAGTGAACCCTTTTACCTTCAAAAAAGAACTGGAAATGGCCAAGGTCCAAGGCTCCAAAGATGGTTCCAGCACACACTTCCTAGTTTTTTTGGGTTTAAACAATGTGGACAGCCCTCTTCTTGATGATTTCTGCTTCAAACAGCTCCAAGACTGGGCAAACTACTTGTGGGACTTTGTAGGTTGTGGTACAAGCTTCAAATCAAGCTATAGTTTGCAGGATTTGATGGAGAATTAAAGAAGTTCTGAACTTCAAAAGTTTGCTACAGAATCTGAAAATTCTAGAGTTTGAGCTCAAGAATGTCTTTTTGTTGAATGGGGATGCTTGCTTGGCAAAGGTATGGATGACATGTGGCTTCCAAGTGGCACTTAATATCACATGCTGGATGCCCAGTTGGCACCCTGGATTGGCCACAAGGGAGGCCATGAAGTGATGGCCAAAACCATGGATCATAAACCATGTGTTCCCATGATTTTTGTGCTGGAAAAATGCCCAAAAATGCTGAAAATTCGACAAAAAATCAGAAAAAATTGCACAAGAGGACAAAAAACCAAGGGGGTTGGTTTGGTGGACTTGGTGCATGGGTCGGCCAAGCATGCGCCGACCCATGTTGGGCCCTCAAGGGGCGCGGGCTCAAGCCCGCGTGCACCTGCGCGTTGGGTCAAGCTTGGGGCTCGACCAGCCGTTCGGCCCATGCGCCGGTTCGGTCCATTTAAATTTTTTTTGTTTATTTTCTGTTTTCCTTTTCTTTTATTACATATATACACCAATATACATATATTATATACCAAAATTTCACATTTTTTTTAAAATTATTAAAAATTGTCTAATTCATCATTTTTCATCAAAATACCACTATTATACACCATGTCATCATTTATTTAATTATTTTCTCCAAAAATTGTATAATTTGCCCAAAAATCATATTTTTCTTCCAAAAATTTCATTTATCATTCTAAAAATCCGATAATTGCTTCAAAAATTCATAAATTAATCGTATAATTTATTTTCCTTAAAAAAACACCTTTTCCTAATATTTTCATATGTTTTCTCCTTAAAATTACATTTTCTCAAATTATTTCTATTTTTCTTAATAATTAATCCGAAATTGAGAAAAATTGGGAAAAATTTTGTATTTTCTCATTAAAAGTTTAGAAAATACATGGAGTACATAAATGTCAGATCCGTCGATCCAATGTCAAAAATATGGTTCGTCACCGTCTCCCTTCCTTAAAATGAATTTCGTCCTCGAAATTCTCTGATGCACTAAAGATCAAGGAGCAACTCCCATAATCTTTGAGAAGTGACTCGTCATATAATCCTCTCGCTCCCAAGTGTCCTGCTCAACACCGTGGAACTGCCAACATACTCGTACCATCGGTATCTCCTTGTTGTGCAGTTTCTTCACGGCTCGATCAATAATGGCTACCATAGCCTCATCATACGTACAATCCTCTAGCAAGTCAATATGTCTCCAATTAATCACGTGCAAGGGATCAGGGTGGTACTTCCTTAACATCGATACATAGAACACATTGTGTACCCCCGATAACTGAGGTGGCAATGTCAATCGGTATGCCACAGGACATACATGCTCAAAGATCTCGAAAGGTCCAATATACCTCGATGCGAGTTTCCCTGAAATGCAAAACCGAGTCCGCCCCTTCCTAGGGAAAACTCATAGGAGAATATGATCACCGACGACAAACTCTAGGACCTTCCTCCGGTTATCTGCATAACTCTTCTGTCGATCCTGAGCTGCCTTCATGCTCTGACAGATCCGCTGAATCTTCTCATTCTGCTCTTGCACAAAAGTAGGGCCCAAAACTGCTATATCACCAACCTCGGCCCAACAAGCCAGGGATCGGCAAGGTCGGCCATACAATGCCTCAAAAGGTGTCATGCCGATACTCGCTTGGTAACTGTTATTATATGCAGACTCACACAAGGGTAAGTGATCCTCCCAGCTACAACCAAAATCAACAATTCATGCTCTCAACATATCCTCAAGTACCTGAATAACTCTCTCAGACTGACCATCAATATATGGATGGAAAGCTGTGCTTAGGTTTACATTAGTCCCTAACTGATTCCGCAAGCTTTACCAAAAATGGGACGTGAACCGAGCATCTCTGTTAGACACAATGGACACTAGGACCCCATGTAATCTCATAATCTTGCGGATATACAACCGACTCAGCCTCTCCATCGAATCTCTACTATGCATCGGGAGGAAATGAGCCGACTTAGTAAGTCTGTCCACAATGACCCATATAGCATCATGTCTCCACTGAGTCTGGGGTAATCCTATCACAAAGTCCATGGTAATGTGCTCCCATTTCCACTCGGGAATAGCCAAGGGTTGTAATAAACCACCGGGTCTTTGGTGTTCAACCTTAATCTGCTGGCACATATCACATCTCTGCACAAAGGCTGCAATATCCCTCTTCATCTCCGGCCACCAATAAGTACGTCGAGCATCCTGATACATCTTATTGGCACCTGGATGGACGGTGCATCTCAAGCGGTGCAGCTCTGCTAGCACTCCCTGTCTCAGGCGAGGGTCATCTAGTACCCACAATCGTCCCCTAAACCTCAGTGCACCATCAGTATCAACCAGCCACTCCACACAAAAAGTGTCGTCTGCCCGCCCCCGGTACATCATGAGGCTGAACCTCCATAATCTCAGTAAGCAACACCAGTTGGGCTCTCATCTGTGCACTGACTCTGGTTTCGGTCGAAGTCTCGTGGATACTGATCACTGTCACATAATCAATTATCCTCCACTCCCGAGACATATGCCTAGCCACACAAGCAGTCTCGACCCGTACTCTAGTAAGCACATCAGCCTTCACATTGGCTTTCCCGGGATGGTACTCTATGGTAAAGTCATAGTCCTTAAGTAGTTTCATCCATCTCCTCTGCCTCATGTTAAGGTCCTTCTATGAAAATAGGTACTTGAGGCTCTTATGATCAGAATAAAGTGTGAAACGCTCACCATACAGATAGTGTCGCCAAATCTTGAGCGCAAACACTACTGCCGCCAGTTCTAAGTCATGCACAGGGTAGTTCCTCTCATGAGCTTTCAGCTGTTGCGAGGCAAAAGCAACAACTCCATTACCCTGCATCAAAACACACCCAAGGCCTGTATCACATGAATCTGTATAGATCGTCAACTCACGGCCTGGTTCTGGTAGCACAAGAACTGGGGCGGATGTCAAATGATGATTCAGCTCAAGAAAGGCTTCCTTACACTTATTTGTCCACACAAATGGCATTTTCTTCTGGGTAAGCTTCGTCATGGGAACAACGATCCTCGAGAAGTTTGGCACAAATCTGCGGTAATAGCCTGCCAAACCCAAAAAGCTACGGATCTCAGTCACTATGGTAGGTCTCGGCCAACCTATAATAGCCTCAACCTTAGCTGGATTAATTGAAATGCCCCCGGCTCCTACTATGTGGCCCAAAAATTGGACTTCTGTCAACCTGAACTCGCACTTGCTAAACTTGGTGTACAACCGATGATCTCTGAGAGTCTGCAGTGCGATCCTCAAGTGCTCAGCGTGTTCTTCCCTAGCCCTCGAGTAAATAAGGGTGTCATCGATAAAGATGATGACGAATGAGTCCAAGTAGGGACGAAACACTCTCTGCATCAAGTCCATGAACATCGCTGGGGCATTTGTCATGCCAAACGGCATAACTAAGAACTCGTAGTGCCCATAGCGAGTCTGAAAGGCCGTTTTCGGTACATCCTCTTTCTTGACTCTGAGCTGATGGTACCCAGATTTCATATCGATCTTTGAAAATACAGTGGCACCTCAAAACTGGTCAAATAAGTCATCAATACGCAGGAGAGGGTACTTGTTCGTCACTGTCACCTTATTCAACTGTCTGTAGTCGATACACAAACGGAGGCTCCCATCCTTCTTCTTCACAAACAATACTGGAGCACCCCAAGGTGACACATTGGGGGTAATAAAACCCTTACTCATCAACTCCTCAAGTTGGACCTTCAATTCCTGCAATTCCTTAGGCGCCATTCGATAAGGAGGGATCGAATGGGTTGTATCCCCAAAATAATCTCAATAATAAAGTCAATCTCCCGTTTGGAAAATCATCGGGAAACACGTCAGGAAAGTCTCTAACAACAGGAATCTCATCTATGTTCTACTGTGAAGGTCCCTCACCGGTGGTGATCATACTGGCCAATGTATCTATGTCAGACTATGTCGCTATCCTACCCAAGGTCCTCGGTCTATCTGAAGCACTACCTTGGAAGGTCACAACAAGCTGCCCTGGAATCTAAAATACTACTCTCTTGGCGAAGCAGTCGACATAGGCATGATAAGCTGCTAGTCAGTCCATCCCAAGTATAACATCGAACTCCAAGAACTCTAGTACTCTAAGGTCTACGAGAGTCTCGAAGTCGTCAAACCTCAACGTGCAACCCTCACAAATCAAATTGGGGTAGATTCGTTCCTCGGCTGCAGTGCTCAACACGAACCATGTAGATGCTCTAACAGGTCTAAGTCTCAATCTATCTATGGCATGCCTAGAAATAAAAGACAATGTAGACCTAGCATCTATCAACACATAGATAGATGTATCAAGTAGGAAAATGTTACCCTCTACTAGAGCCTTCATCACCTCAGAATTTGGGTAGGTGATGGCCTGTGCCATCTCTCGAGTGCTGGTGGTGGGTGCACTGGAAGCTGGGACAGGCATAGGGCAATGATATCTCTTGTGGCCTGGCTGACCACACTGGTAACATATAGACGGTCGTCTCTGCTCGGTCTGGCCTCTGCCCCCTGAATCTCTGCCTCTACCTCTACCTCGACCACCACCTCGGCCTCCCTATTGGGTCGGTGGCTATCCCACCAACTGATATGCCTGTACTGGGGTGGCTGCGAGGGTGACTGCAGTAGTAGGCTGAGTTTGCGCTCCTCCAGACTGTCCCTCCGTATACTTCCTCTTTCTATGGAACCGGCCTCCTCGGGACCCACCACGATGGCCTCCCTGTACCTGCGACTGTGGCTGAGACTGGGGCGGCGTCTGCAAGGATGCACTCTGTACCATCTGTGGGGCCAAACGCTGATCCCTGCCATCCGCCTCAAACTGCAATGCATGCCTCTGTATGATCTCAAGAGTAGCCTCATTATACGCTGACGTAGCCTGTCTGATACTAGCCCTCAACCCTCGACGAAAAAATCTAGCTCTCTCCCTCGGGTTACTCACTAGCTTGGGTGCATAGGCCTCCAGTCTGAAAAATCTATGGGTGTACTCCCTGACTGACATATCTCCCTGCTGTAAAGTCAGGAACTCCACCTCCTTATGCTCTCTCTCTCTCTGCTGTAGGAACATAGGCACTCAAGAATAGCTCCCGAAACCGAGCCCATGTAGAAATTTAACCCTCTATAGACTGAATGGCCCTCCACCAAACTGCGGCCTCATCCTCGAGCATGTGTGTCGCGAACAACACCTGGTTCTCCTCTGATAGCTTTAGTGTCTTAACATTCTTCTCAATGTTGAGAAGCCAGTTCTCTGTCGCATCTAGACTCAAACCCCCCGTGGAACTACTTGGGCCTCAGATCCACGAATTTCTTCCGGAGGCAATCATGAGTGGAGTCATCACCCTGCCTCACTAGGACTACCTCTGGCTGGGCTACAGCCCTCTCCTCCTCCCTGATCTCAGGTATAACCGACGTAGGAAGCACTGCTGGCTCTACCCTCTGCCTCTCGGCCTCAATCCTGTCAAGTTTCTCGCTCAGTAAGGCCACCTGGGCCTGACCGGCCTCATTAGACGCTCTGATCAAGGCCTCTCGTCTCTGTATAGCGTCCTATCCAAACTGAACCGGAGGTGGCGGCAGTGGCAGCTCTGGGGTCCTGCGTGGTCTACAACGTCGAGGAGGCCTCATGGTCTGCATAAAAATGTTTAACTTTCATTAGTTCCAAATGAGCATACCACAACTTCAGACATTAAAGCAACTATTCCTAAGGAATCACCTAACCCACAAGGTTCAAAGTCTCAATCTTAAAACTCACTAATACCCTATGACAGTCCAATTCCCCTCGTGATGTGGCCACTTTCACTTGGTTCCTCTTTCTGCCAGTAAGGCGTTAGAAAGTTTTGCCCATACCCCGTGTTGTTACTCTAAGTCTTTTCTAAGGTCTTTTCTCTTTTGTACTTCTGCGATTACTTTGAGACTCTCCTAGGTCAATAGCATTTGTTATTCCTTAATTGGAAAAAACCTTGGGCTCTGATACTAACGCTGTCGAGACCCCTTCTCTAGGATGGAGGACGAACCAACAGGCACAATGTCCCAATAAAATCACTCGCAAGACGAGTTTTCCAAGACACTGTTAAGCCTCAACATACAACACCACATCACATACTTTCACAGTAATCATAAGCAATGCAGAAGAGATTTAACATACGAACACCAATAAAAACTTGATATTTATCCAAAATGGGTCATTATAACATTTATAGAGTGACTATTCATTATATACAGGCTTTCCTCACCCCTATACATAGGTCCTAACCCTCAAAAGACAATAACAAAAAGGGAAATATAAAAAAGTCCTACCAAAAACAATAAGGGAACGCAGCTCTATGCAATGACCACTCCCTTGCTCTTATCCACTGCTGAAGAACCTGAAAAGTTAGACTAGTGAGCCTAATTGTACACGGCGACTCAGTGAGTAATGTAGTCTAATTCAAACTTAGAACAAGTATTCCACAATTAAAACATGTGCCATGAATGCATGAGCAATAGCAAATGCAAGTAAATGCAACAGTAAACACAATTCAAATTCATAATGCAGTCGTGCACCTTCATTTAAAAACAGTTAAATGATGAAAACATTCGCCGAGATTCGCAAGCTCTCCGAGGCGACTAAAAATCACTTGAGCTGGTTGCAGACAGTTAGGCGCATCGTGTCGACTTCGATTAGGTCTTATTGCTGGTGCCATCATCGTTACAACCAACCAGGACTTGTTGTCGTTGCCTTATAGTGATGGCCGGATTATGTCTTATTGTCGTTGCCATCATCGTAGGCCCACAGAACCCCCTGGCGGGCACTCTGTGCTAGGTGGTCACCTCTCGGGGTCGTATAAGAGACCAACACAACTCATCCTAACCCTATACTCTCAGACCTCGAGACTCGATGCACTTTTCATTTGAAACCCATTTAAAAGAACGCAAATTCATCACAATATGTAATCCAGTTTCATAATGCACAGAATAACAAGCTCTAAGAAATGAGTTAGAAAACAATACTCACAGGGATGCTCCGCTACTGGCGCTCCTCTCGCGATCGATCGTGTCCCGCTAGCACTGGGTCCTACGAAATCGATGCAACTTCTTATCATTAATATGGGACTTGACTCACTCTAATTCTATATCATTGGTTAATCAATTACTTGACTTAGTCAAGAATAGTTCACATACGTTTATTCCCTTGCCTTAGTTACTAAGTCCATTTGATTGACATCGGTCAATCTTGGTCAACCCTAGTCAACTTATTATTTGCTGACTCAGCTGGTCAACAGAGTCACACAGGGTCAATTCTGGTCCTTATGGGGTCAATTGGGCCAAAAAGGGCCAATGTTCCCAATTCCCATTACTTAGGCACAACCCTTAGGCTATGACCCTATCTGTGTAACCATTTTTCCGATTTTTCTGCGGGCAATCCGTTCATCAGATTTTTGTCAAACTTTGCAGAACTATTTTACACTTCCTAAAGTTTCCTCAAAATTTTAAATTACAATTTTTGGACCTCATTTACTAAGGTTTCTAAGCATGATAACAGAAACTGCACAGATCCCGTATCCCCTGTGACAAGCAGTAACTGTTTGCCTTACTTGACCTAGCTACACACATCAGAATGTCCTAAAATTTTGTAGGAGACTTTTAGACATATCTAAGGCTCTCTCCACCAAATTTCAGCTAAATTTATCATGGTGTGGATAGTCAATTTTATCTCAGAAATTTCGGCCAGACTGCAGGAAATTTCTGGGTTCACAGATTCCACTACCTTTCTAGTGTTCTATTCCCTCATTAAATCACCATTCTATGGATTGTTTCTTGTGTCCACCTACAGTTTATAGGTCATAGCACATCCATTAATGACAACCACCTTGAATCAGTAGCATGCGACATCAAAAACATGTCTATCATTCCCTCAATATTCTGCTATATTCTAACGAACACAAAGAATTTGCTCTAGCACCCTACAATCATGGCATATTTGCATGTATAACAAGACACATCCACAAGAATTTAAGGTCAAGTCTTCATACCTTTTTTGAACCTTGACTACGGGGTCTTCAATGCCTCTGATTTCAGCTCGAAAGGGTGCCTTTAGGTGTCTCGAATATAGCTCTTATTCTGGTCTCAAACTGTTTCTATCGGCACTGTTGCAACAATATGTCTAACAGTTAGCGATGGTGACTTATAAAGCACATTAAATGTTCCAATTTCTGATTTCTACCACTTTGACACTTGAATACTTATGATAAGGAGCAGAATGATGGATTTTTACCTTATGGACGTGCCTAGAGTGGTTCAAGAGTAAACTTTCCCAAGGTTGCTCCAACTGTCTCTGTTACACAGTAGTGACAGTGAGTAAGTAATCAACTTCAAGGGTTGTAAAATCATGCATAAGGCTCTATTTTTCATTCTCTAACTCTTGGAGATCAAATTACATACGAAAATGAGGTGAGTGAACCCCTTTACCTTCAAAAAGGAACTGGAAACGGCCAAGGTCCAAGGCTCCAAAGATGGTTCCAGCACACACTTCCTGGTTTTTCTGGGTTTAAACAGTGTGGACAGCCCTCTTCTTGATGATTTCTGCTTCAGACAGCTCCAAGACTGGGCAAACTACTTGTGGGACTTTGTAGGTTGTAGTACAAGCTTCAAATCAAGCTATAGTTTGTAGGATTCGGTGGAGAATTGAAGAAGTTCTGAGCTTGGAAAGTTTGCTACAGAATCTAGAAATTCTGGAGTTTGAGCTCAAGAATGTCTTTTTGTTACATGGGGATGCTTGCTTGGCAAAGGTGTGGATGACATGTGGCTTCCAGGTGGCACTTAATATCACATGCTAGATGCCCAATTGGCAATCTGGATTGGCCACAAGGGAGGCCATAAAGTGATCGCCAAAACCATGGATCATAAACCATGTGTTCCCATGGTTTTTGTGCTGGAAAAATGCCCAAAAATGCTGGAAATTCGACAAAAATTGGAAAAAAAATCGCACGAGAGGACAAAAAACCAAGGGTGCTAGTTTGGTGGACTAGGCGCATGGGCCGGCCCATGTTAGGCCCTCAAGCCCACGCGCACCTAGGCGTTGGGTAGGGCCTGGGGCCCGACCAGCCGTCCAGCCCGCACGGGCCAGTCGGCTTGTGCGCTGGTTCGGTCCATTTAATTTTTTTTTTTTTGTTTATTTTCTGTTTTCCTTTTCTTTTATTACATATATACACCAATATACGTGTATTACATACCAAAATTTCACATTTATTTTCTAAATTATTAAAAATTGTCCAATTCATCATTTTTCATCAAAATATCACTATTATACACCATTTCATCATTTATTTAATTATTTTCTCCAAAAATTATATAATTTCCCCAAAAATCATGTTTTTCTTCTAAAAATTACATTTATCATTTTAAAAATCTGATAATTACTCCAAAAATTCATAAATTAATCCTATAATTTATTTTCCTCAAGAAAACATCTCTTCCTAATATTTTCATATGTTTTCTCCTTAAAATTGTATTTTCTCGAATTATTTCTATTTTCCTTAATAATTAATCCGAAATTAAAAAAATGGGAAAAATTTTCTATTTTCTCATTAAAATTTCAAAAATACATGGAGTACATAAATGTCGAATCCGTGGATCCGATGTCAAAAATATGGGTCGTCACAAATCCTATGAGGATAAAATGTGATGATGGACTTAACTTGATTTTTTATGTTATTCTATTACAACCAAATATGGAATTTAATTTAAATTTAGTCAAACTCTATCTTATTATGTAGGTGGTCAAACAACCCTTATATGAAACAACGTTAGATTAATTAGTTGCTTGATATGTGTGATTCTATTAGATAAGAGAATTAATACTTTTTCAAGGCAATCCTATTTGTAAAAGAAACAAACTTCTTATTATTTTTAGTTTTTATCATGCAAAAAGATAAAAAAAAAATTCTTAGAATATATTTTTCTTATGCAAGAAAGTAAATCTTATCATGCCAAAAAGCAAGTTCTTATCGTTTGAGTCTTGTCATGCCAAAAAGCGAAACTGTTGGATTTTTTAATCCAATATTATATGTACCAATATGTAATATATAATATGTGTATATGCTCTTAGTTAAATCTCATTAAAGTGATCTAATTTGGTTATAAAGGTCATGGATTATTTAATGCATCTAATAGTATGGTCCTCCTATCTGTAGAGACTATTTGTAATAATTATTTAATTTAATGATGGGTTAAATTATAAAAAATAACGTATGTACCCATTAACCATACCTTTTGGAAACCATAAGGATGTGTCTTTAGAAATTATATGTGAATGGGTTCCAAGGCACTGTTTCAAACGTTATTTAAAGAAATCTTGGTCCCCAAATTAGTACATCAATTTTGATAAAAAAGAACAAATTTTCTTATATCCCATCTACTCACGAGAACCTTCAAAAGGAGGAGAACAATGTACTTGATTTGAAAGATCAAAGACAAACTTTAAATTACAATCACATCAATCTACAATGGATTCAGGTATGGTTCTGCACTTCTTTTAATTTCTTTTCAATAATTTCACAGGAATGATCCTATTCAGGATTCAGATTATTTCTATCAATTGGTATCAGAGCATTATTTATGTGAAATTATTGAGAATCAATTTAATTTTATGATGTGATTCTCTTGTTTGTTTATGAATTAAAAGATTGAATTAATGAATTTGAGAACATAATTTTTGGATCATCTTCTTTTGAAATTGTTCTCCAAAATTTCAGATTTAGATTAAAAAAAAAGGAAAGAGGTCGGCGGCTGTTTCGTTTAGAAGCAATGGTTAAAGAGACTTGCGGTTACGAAAAAAAAAACCGCTCGCAACGTTTTAATTCCAACGAGTTATGTCGTGCTGGATTGCTTTGGAATTTATATGTACATATCAAGTACATTTATTGACCCCTAGCTACTTAGAGCAGCTGGTGATGATATCTTCCTGCCCCACAAGAGGGCAGGGATCGAAACCCCCCCCCCCCCCCCCAAAAAAAAAATATTGTAATTGTTGTTGTAAAAAAAAAAAGTACATTTATTGCTAGTGCTTATGCATTTAATGCTGGTCCTTGTGCATTAAATTTTGATGCATTTAATGTTGGGGCATTAAATCCTAATTATTTCATTTGATACTTGTGTATTTTTTTTTGGTATTCTGGCGCACAAGCATCAGCCATCATATATATTTTGTGATTTTTTTTCTAAAGATTATTAAAAAAAAAATTATTTCATAGCTTTCTACTAAATATTTAAGAGATATTAAGGCATTTAATTTCAAGTTTTATTTCAAGTAGTTACAGTTTTTTTTTTAAATGGATTCAGTTTAGTATAAGGCAAATTTATTAAAGTTATTATTATTATTATTTTTGTGTGTACTTTTATGGAAATTCTGAAAGAATATGAATTCTGTATTAGCATTTAATAAATATAGAAGTATGATGTTTTAAGATAAATTGATTGACATAACATGCTACTAAAGTAGCCTCTTTATGAATATCTATTTATTTTTTTTATACATCAGATGGTTGTGTATGATTTATGCAATTATAAACCGATCCAAAGGAAGGTTAATATTTTGAATAAATTATGCACATACTTTTAGTAAGAAGCATGAGACAATATTTTGGCATTTATATGTAAATAATAAATCATTCCAAAGAAAGATTATTATTCGACATCTATATTTATTGTCAATGTTTGCTTATTAAAAACAAGATTACCTTTTACAAGTTAATATTAATGTCCAAAGACAAATATTAATGTTGCGTAGCTATCTTGAGATGGATGTTGCTATTATTTGAATTCATATCATATTGTTATGGTTTCTTATGTGAGTTTATTTATTTATTTTCACATGATTTGTTCTCTAATTCAGCATCTAGTTCTGCTTCAAATATTACTGCTAGTATTAATTCAATACCTATGCTAAATGGCACTAACTTCAAATCATGGAAAGAGAATTTGTTAATAATTCTCGGAGTTCTAGATCTAGATCTTGCGATAAGGACCTCATCTCTTGCACCTCTTACGGATAAAAGTATTGTTGATGATAAACGGGACATGGAAAGGTGGGAGAAATCTAATCGTATGTCTATCATGATTATGAAGAAAGCCATTCTAGAGGCATTCAGGGGCAAAATATCTGATAAGATAAGTACTACAAAAGATTTCCTTGAGGCTATTGAGAAAAAATTTGCCAAAAATGAAAAGGCTGAAACTAGTACAAATTTGGCAAAGTTGATCTCAATGAAGTACAAAGGAAAATGAAACATTAGAGAATACATTATGGAGATGTGCCATCTTGTTTCAAAGCTCAAAGAACTTAAAGTTGAACTCTCTGGAGAATTTCTTGTTCATTTAGTTCTCATATCCCTTCTAGCGCACTATAGTCAACTGAAAGTGAGTTATAATTGCCAAAAGGGCTCTTGGACCCTTAATGAACTCATTTCACAGTGTGTGCAAGAAGAGGAAAGGTTGAAGTAAGAAAAGACTGAAAGGGCTCATTTCGTTAGTGCTTCCAAAACTAACGAGAAGAAAAAAGAAAGGTAAGGAAGCTACAGATGCTCCATCACAAAAGAAGCAACAGAAAGAATGAAAAGGTGATAATTGCTTCTTCTGTGGGGCTACAGGACATAAGAAGAAGAATTGTACGAACGATCATGCTTGGCGTGCAAAGAAAGGTACATTTCTTACTTTGTTTTGTTCTGAGGTTAATTTGACTTCGGAACCTAGACATACATGGTGGATAGATTCTTGTGCAACAACTCACATCAGTGTGTCTATGCAGGGTTGGCTGAGTTGTCGTACGCCAAGTGATGGTGAAAAGTACATCTTTGTTGGTGATGGCAAAAAGATCAAGTTGAGGCAATTGGAATTTTTAGGTTATTATTAAAGTTCGATCATTTCTTGGATTTACAAGAGACTTTTGTTGTATCGTCTTTTAAACGAAAGTTGATATCTATTTCTGTATTGAACAAATTTGGTTATGCTTGTATTTTTGGAAATAGATTATTTAATCTTTTTCTAAATTCAAGTTTGATTGGCACTGGCTCTTTATCTTATATTGATAACCTTTATTTACTTGATACAATTGCTTCATATCATGAAACCTTGCATTTGAATACTAGAGGTATTAAAAGAAAATTAACCACTAAGAAATCCTCATCCTTATGGCACAAGAGATTGGCTCACATCTCTAGAAAGAGAATTGAAAGACTTGTGAATGATGGGATTTTAGACCATCTAGACTTTACTGATTTTGACATTTGTACAAACTGTATCAAGGGAAAACAAACAAACCTAAGGAGATTTGGCACCAATAGGTCTACAACTGTCTTAAAACTGATACATACAGATATTTGTGGGTCATTTCCTTCAGCTTCTTGGAATGGTCAACAATATTTTATCACGTTCTTAGACAATTTTTCACGATATGGTTACCTTTATCTCATTCATGAAAAGTCTCAATCATTGGATGTGTTCAAGGCATACAAAGCTGAAGTTGAGAACCAACTCAACAAACGGATCAAAAATGTTAGATCTAACCCTGGTGGTGAATACTACGATCGGTATGATGGTTCCGGAGAACAACGTCTAGGGCCATTTGCTAAATTTCTAGAGGAGTGTGGTATCGTCCCACAGTACACTATGCCGGGTTCTCGAGCTATGAATGGTGTTGCTGAAAGACGAAATATAACTCTTAAGGATATGGTCAGGAGCATGCTTAGTTATTCAAACTTACCAGAGTTTCTCTGGGGAGAAGCATTAAAAACTATAGCTTATATACTCAATAGAGTTCCAACTAAAGCAACTACCAAAACCCCTTATGAACTTTGGACAGGCAAAAGGCCGAGTGTAAATCATTTACACATTTGGGGATGTCCAGTTGAGGCACGGCCTTATAAGCCAAATGAAAAGAAATTGAACTCTAGAACAGTAAGTTGTTATTTTATTGGTTACTCTAAGAGATCAAGGGATTTCAAATTTTATAATCCTACTACTAAGAATATTTCTGAGACAGGAAATGCTCGATTCTTCGAGGATGTTGAGTTTGCGGGGGGAGATAAAGTTAAAGATTTTGTCTTCGAAGAGTAATATGTTAACATTCCTTTAGATGCTATTAACATTGATCAGGATTTAATCCCTAACATTGTTCAAGAGATAGACCAAAATTAGACAATATCTTAGAAACTCCTACCCCAAATATTGTTTCAGAAGAGCAAACTTCAACATTTCAAGAATAAGTGCCATTAAGAAGATCTACTCGAGAAAGAAGAAGTGCATTATCAAATGATTATATTGTATTTCTTGAAGAACATGCAGAACATATTGGTATGGTGGAAAATGATCCAATCAACTTTCGTCAAGCTATAGAAAGTTCTAAATGTCAACAGTGGATTGATGCCATGAATGAGGAAATAAAGTCTATGAAAGATAATGACGTTTGGGATCTTGTTTCATTACCTAAAGGTTTGAAGCCTATTGGTTGTAAATGGATATTTAGAACCAAAAGGGATGCAAAGGGTAATGTTGAAAGATATAAGGCTCGTCTTGTTGCAAAAGGCTTTACACAGAAAAAAGGAATTGATTATAAAGAGATTTTCTCTCCGGTTTCATCAAAAGATTCTTTTAGAACTATGATGGCACTTGTGGCACACTTTGATCTTGAGCTTCATCAAATGGATGTCAAGACTGTGTTTCTCAATGGCAACATTGATGAAACAATCTATATGGTCCAACCAAAACACTTTGTATCAGGAGATGCAAAGAAGATGGTTTGTAAATTAAAGAAATCCATTTATGGACTTAGCAGGCTTCTCGTCAGTGGTATCATAAATTTCATCAAGTAATTATTTCATTTGGTTTTGAAATGAATGTTGTTGATGATTGTGTATATCACAAGTTCAGTGGGAGTAAATATATTTTTCTAGTTTTATATGTTAATGCATATTACTTGCCAGCAATGATATAGGCATATTGCATGAAACCAAGAGATTTCTATCAAAGAAATTTGAGATGAAAGACTTTGGGGAAGCTTCTTTTGAATTAGGAATACAGATATATCGAGATCGCTTGCGATATATGCTTGGATTGTCACAAAAGAGCTACATCGAGAAAATTGTTAAAAGATATGGCATGCAAGATTGTAAACCAGGTAATACCCTTGTGGCCAAAGGAGACAAATTCAGTCGTAGCCAATGCCCTAAAAATGGTTTTGAAATTAAAGAAATGCAGCGGATTCCATATGCATATGCGATAGGAAGTCTGATGTATGCTCAAGTATGTACACGTCCAGATATTGCATACATTGTTGGAATGCTTGGCAGATATTTAAGAAATCCTAGTATGGATCATTGGAAAGCAGCCAAACAAGTTATGAGATACTTGCAGAGAACAAAGGACTACATGTTCACATATCGAAGGTCAGATCAATTAGAGATCATTGGGTATTCTAATTCTGATTTTGCCGGATGTCAAGATAGTATGAAATCCACTTTGGGCTACATTTTTCTACTTGCTGGAGGAGCTATATCTTGGAAAAGTGCTAAGCAAACACTTATAGCTTCGTCTACTATGGCAACTGAGTTTGTAGCTTGCTATGAAGCATCCAACCATGGAATATGGCTGCGTAATTTTGTCACTAGGCTGCGAATTGTGGATAGTATTGAAAGACCACTAGGAATATTTTGTGACAATAAGTCAGCAGTATTATATTCAAATAACAACAGGAGCTCAACAAAGTCAAAACATATAGACATTAAGTTCCTGTTAAAGAAAGATTTTAGAGTGGAATTATTTATATAGAACATATTGGAACGAAGCCTATGATTACAGATCCATTGACAAAAGGGTTACTGTTAGTTGCATAGCATACTAATTATACTATAGGTATTTTATGTGTAATATGCATTAGTGTAATAGAAAATTTAATGTATTTGCTTATATTTAGTATAATATGCATTTAGAGCATTGTTGCATCATTTTAGCATGATTTAATGTTATTTCTAACATTTTTATATGAATATAATATCCGAGAAAGGTTTTCAATGTTTGTGCAGGTTTAGAATGAACTGGAATAGGAATAGGAGCACGCGAGGAGTTGAAAAGGGCCAAAAATGAGGAAAAGTCACTAATGATCGCGATCAGCAACGCCGACCGCGGTAAACGGAACAAGGAACAGGAAGAAAACAACACCTCACTGTGGACCGCGGTCGGTAATCCAATTACCGCGGTCACCAGTGTGGTGTTAACTGAAGATCAATCACGGACCGCGGTCACTCGAGATTTCACATATTCGAGTTTTTTGTATCGTACTGTGGACCGCGATCAGCACTTATGGACCGCAGTCGGTCGATGTATTTTATTATTTTAGGATTTTCTTTAGTGAAAAATTATAAATAGGTCATTGTAGTAGGGTTTAGAGAGAATGATTTGTTTTGAGAACGAAGTTTTTAGAGAATAACGGCTGACAAAGGAGAAAAGAGAGAAGACGGAGGAGAATTGAAGATCAAGGTCCAAGAGTTGAGTATGTTTATTTATGATCTTAATTCTTTGACGTGTGAACTCTTAATCATGTTCGGCTAGGGTTATTTTAAGTCTAGGATGTAAATCTGGATTGTAGAATCCTGATATTCTTATTTTGATTAATCTATTTCTGAGGTTTTGTTTTATAATTTGGATTCTTAATGCTTTCTTTT
>JAJIYU010006572.1:0-20483 GCA_030144865.1 Tinospora cordifolia
TCATTTAATTATCAAATTAAGGTTTTATTTGTTTAATTTTCACTATATCTCCAATTTATTTTATTTTTCATGTGCCAACCCACCATTTGCACCCAAAATTAATTTATTCAACTTATTTCATTTATTTTTCTCAAACTTATTTATCTTTAATTATTTGACAAAATTTTGGGGTGTTACACACGACATCCCATCTCAGTACCGCGGTACCACGTCGAGGTCCCAAAATTCCAAAATCCAATCACAATACCATGATATCCTAACCCAGTACCACGATACCCTAACCCAATACTCCAACCCCCACACAAAAATCCATTTTCACAAATCTGTGATGCACTACCACAGTACCGAAACTGGTACCACCATAGTCACATGGTTTTTCTTTTTTTCATCCCTATTCTTCTTATAGTATTACATTCTAGCTCGTAAACGGCCTCTTCTACTCCATGATGTTTTCGGAACACATTAACTAAGGGAATGTCCTTTGTTCTCAAGCTTTGTACCTTATGGTTGAGGATCTTAACTACCACTTCTTCATACATGTTTCATCTCGGATGTTCACTTCCTCTCAATGGATTATGTGAGAGGGGTTGGGTTCATACTTCCTCAAAATTGGCACATGGAATATGTTGTGTACTAAGGACATTCAGTTTAGTAGGTATAACTTGTAAGCGCATTCTCCAATTCTTCTAAGTATCTCAAACGGACTGATAAATCTTGGTGATAACTTTCTCTTATATCCAAAACGCTTGGTTCCTTTCCGAGGGCTAATTCTTAGAAACACCTTATCTCCTACTTGGAACTTTAAGGGTCTTCTCCTCTTATCATCATAGTTTTTTGCCTACTTTGTGTTGTGGCCAATCTCTTTTGGATTTGTTTGACTTGATTATTCATCTCCTCCACTAAATCTAGCCCGATGAGCACATGATCTTCAAGTTCAACCCAATAGATTGGTGATATGTAGGCCCTCCTATAAAGAGCTTCATATGGAGCCATCTTTATACTTGCCTTATAATTGTTGTTATAGGCAAACTCTGCCAAGCGTAGGAACTTGCTCTAGTTGCCCTGAAAATCAAGGACACAAGACCTCAACATGTCCTCTAGGGTTTGAATGACCCTCTCAAACTGACCATCAATTTGAGGATGGAAAGTGGTACTCATGGTGAATTTGGTGCCCAACTTCTTCTGTAGACTCTGTCAAAACTATGATGTAAATCGAGAGTCTCTATTAGATATTATTGTCTTAGGCACACCATGAAGCCTTACTATCTCTTTCACGTAGAGTTCTCCTAGCTTACTGACTTGGTCTATGGATCAAATAGGCAAGAAATGAGCCACCTTAGTGAGACAACCGACAATTACCCATACAGTATCTTTCCTTTTTGGTTTCAAGGTAATCCACTGACAAAGCCCATTGTAATATTATCCAACTTCCATTAAGGGACTACGAGTGTTTGTAACATTCTAGAGGCTTTCGGTGTTCTACCTTAACTAGCTGATAGGTTAGGCACTTAGAAACATACTTAGCTGCATCTCTTTTCATTCCTTGCACCATTAGGTCTTACAGAGGTTTTGATACATATTGTCATCGCCTAGATGTATCATGTACTTGGTTTGATGGGCATCATCAAGTATGGATCGCTTACTCTATCCATTCTAAGGCACACAAATTCTATCTCCAAGTCTTAGGTATTTTCAACATATAACCTGAAGTTAGTATGCATAACATGTTCCACTCCTTCTATTAGGCTCATGAGCCACTTATCTTGCCTTTAGTCATCCCTGATCTAATGTAGAAGATCTGATTGGCAAGTCATGTTATAAAGATAACCCTAGTTTTCATTTAAGTTTACACCCAAATTGAACTTTTCAATCAATTGATACATCTAACCCTTCTCCTCCTCCTATTTGTTGAACTTCCTACTCAAGGCATTAGCTACAACATTGGCCTTCTCTACATGGTACTATTGTTAAAAATCATAGTCTTTAAGGAACTCCATTCATCTCCACTGCCTGATGTTCAACTTTTTCTAGGTATAGATGAATTTTAAACTCTTGTGATCTGATAATAGGTTAAACTTCTCGCCATAGAAGTAATATCTCCAAATCTTTAGGATAAATACAATGGCAGCCGACTCTAAGTCATAGGTTAGATAATTTTTCCCATGTATCATAAGTTGTCTTGAGGCATATGCAATAACCTTCCCTTCTTGCATCAAGACTGCACCAAATCCATTCTGTGGGGCATCCGTATACAAAACATATGCAATACCATAGGTAGGAGTGACTAAGATGGGGGTTGTAGTCAATCTTCTCTTCAGTTCTTGGAATGATTGTTCACATTTCTCATCCTAATTGAACTTAACTCCTTTCCTGGTCATCTTGTTCATGGGTTCAACCGACATAGAGAAATCTCGGATGAATCTTCGATAATATCCAGTCAGGCCTAAGAAATTCCTGATCTCCATAACAGTCTTTAGCTTTTCTCTAGTCCATGACAACTTCTCCCTTCTCAAGGTCTATAAAGATGTCTTCCGCTGATACTATGTATCCAAGGAACTTGATCGTCTTCATCCAGAATTCACATTTACTGAACTTGGCATACAACTAGTTATTTCTAAGGGTCTCCAGCATAATTCTCAAGTGTTTTAAATGTTTAGTTTTCGACTTAGAGTATACTAGGATATCATCTACAAATACCACCACAAACTAGTCAAGGTATTGTCTAAACTTTTGGTTCATCAAATCCATGAACGATGTTGGTGTACTGGTTAAACGAAATGGCATTACTGTGAACTCAAAGTGTCCATACCACGTCCTGAAAGCCAACTTCTATATATCTGACTCTCAAATTCTCTATTGGTGATATCGTGACCTAAGATCAATCTTAGAGAAATAAGTTGTTCCTCTCAATTGATTGAATAGGTCATTTATCCTTGGTAGGGGGTATTTGTTCCTCACTACTGCCTTATTCGATTCTTAATAGTCAACACATAATCTTAGGGACCTATCTTTCTTCTTCACGAACAGCACTAGAGCTCCCCATGGTGATTCACTTGGCTTGATGAATCTTTTCATTTGAATCTCGTCTAGTTGAGTCTTTAACTCGATCAACTCTACTGGCGCCATCCTATAGGGAGGTATAGCTATGGAGTTGGTTCCAGGGTGAAGTTCAATCTTTAACTCTACTTCTCTAGTAGGTGGTAGTCTGGGTAAGTCATGTGGGAACACATCTTCAAATTCTCGAACTACCTCTAAGTTTTGAATTCCTCTTTGCGCTACAGGGTCCTCCTTAGAGAGTTTCTCAAACTCATCTTTCTGCCTCGAGTAGGTCAACATGGCTATCATCAGGCTTTTAGGTGATCTCTGCATATCACCATTGATTCTATAGATTTCCCCTTAAAGGTAGTGTTATGGTTATTCGCCTCTTAGGACAATCTATTTGTGCCTAATACTAGTTTAACCACTCCATCCCCAAAATTACATCGTATCCATAAAATGAAAGTATATAGAGGTCTACTGAGATTAGTTTATCTACAAACCTTAGTTACAACTACACATTCTTTTGAGGTGATGTTAGTTCCTATGGTTGTGGATACATTCAAGGTTACAGATACTATTTTTGTTACTAGTTGCTACCTATCTACGAGTTTTTTAGAAACAAACAATTTTGTAGCACCCGAATCAAATAACAGTTTCACGGCAACATTAAACAACAAAATATATCTTCCATTGCAGGGATTTGATCATCTTGAACATTGACAACGACGAACAATATAGCCTACTTCTGCTAATGGCCTTGGTTCTGGTTTTGTCCCTGGTTGTTGTTTTGCCGGGGTTGTTGCTGTTGAAGACACCATTATGTCATCCTCCTTGATTGTTTTATGGTTGTGTTGTTGCAAGTTTGGGTTTTGGTAGGACAGAACTTTACTATATGTCATAACTTGTTACAGTAGAAGCACAGTCTTTGACTCTAGCCTGCTCCAACTATTCCTTTGTGGCTTGTTTGGTTCAATTCTGAATTTGAAGTGCTTTGATGCCACTATTTTGACTGGTATTCTTTTTCTTCTAGTTTCCTTGGTAATCTTTGTCATTATTTGACCTCTTGTTTCTATTCCTCAATTTCTGTTCAAGATTGAGTTCCTATTCCAAAATTAATGCCCTTTCAATGACGTTTCTATATGTCTTTAGGCCCATTGGCATTATCACCTTTCAGATCTCGATTTTGAGAACCTCTACAAATCGATTGGCCTTCATTTTCTCCTCCTTTATCAACTCAGGTGAAAATTTAGCCAATGTAGTAAATTTGATCTTGTATTTGGCTACCATCATATCTCTCTGGTCTAACCTAACAAAATCTGACTAAATCTTCCTCAGCATGGTTTCTGGGAAGAACTTCTCACAGAACACTTCCTTGAACTCCTCCCTGTTCATTTATCTAACATTAGTGTTTGGATCTGCCTTTAGCATCCTCCACCAACTCCTAGCTAGTCCTTGAACTAATGGATAGCCAACGCTACGGGGACTGATTGCCCCCAATATGTCTAGGTGTTCATCCAACTCTTGGTAGCAGTGGTCTATCGTCATGGAGTCAGACATGCCATCAAATTGAGATGGGCAAAGTTTCTGCAACTCTATCAACGCGTCTCTCTGTTCTTTATCTTCCCTATTTTCTTGTGCTCTTCGACAAGCTAGAACCTCGAGTAATGGCATCGGCTATTGCACTAGACTTTATTCCTGAACCTATGGCTATGGCACCGCCTATAGTATCATCTAAGGCAATGCCCTCATAATCTACTCCATGACCCTCTTGGTGACCTTCATCATCATATTCTCAATCTAAATCTTAGCAATACTAGTGCTTCCTGTCCTTGCGGTATAGTTTTTGTCAGACGTGGCAACTCTGCCAGAGTATCTCTTAGATTCAGCCATTATCTAAAAGTCAAGAGTCTTTTCAATATTTGTTTCCTCGGGTTTTTGTTTGGTCCGTGTTATTATGACGCTAGATTTATGTTTCTAGGTTTTCAATTTGTTCAGTAGCTTATCAGTTAATGATTCTAAGTTCTGTTTGAAGGTTTCAAGGCCCTCTAGTGTTATTGGGTACAAGATTTTGGTCTTATAATCAAAATGCATGTGATATATATATTTTCATGAATTTAAACAAGTATCGCATGCATTCACTCAATCATTTGAACATTTAGCCATATAAGTTCACACTAACATAGCGAAATTCTAAGTTTTCATCTGTACCTTCGAGTTTGAGGGTCTCATGCCACCCTTGCCCATCAACATAGACTTCTACTTAGAGATTTCACTACACCCAACCAATTTCGCAAATGCCTCGAAAACTAAGGTTTTTCAAGCCCCACTATACTAGAAAGTCTCATACCAGCCAAGCATAGGAAAACAAGCTCTTCTAAAGTTATTGATCATTTACCAAACATTGCCTGTCATTCTTTGAGTCTAAGATTCCTCCATACCCCAAATTCCTATGTATCCTATACCACATAGAAACTAGAAATACAAGATCTTCCCGATCTCATGTCTTGACCAATCAGGTTTTCTGTTTCAACACGTTTTCAATCTCTAACCTATGTACTAAATATTTTATTCATGATCCACTGTGCATTTCTTGGCAACACTCAAGTCTCTACCTAAGGTCTCTTTTCGAGACCTAGGGTTTCAATTTCTAGTTGAAAGGTTCAACACTCATCTAGTTCTTGTACCACTCTTGGTACTACCTTTCTACTCTAATACTTTCTTTTGCCCTTAATAACCACCTCCTAGTTTTCTTGTAGAAAATAAGTGTGTTCTTTAACCCTAACTACTTGTATGAGCTAGTGGGACAACCTCCAGTTGAGGGGTGAGACCGAAGTCTACTAACAACTGGCCTTCTAGAACGGGATAACCTATCTTCCTTTCAATGTTTAGCTTTACTTTGAACAAGACTTATTTACTATTAATTCAACATGTAATCTTTGTATCCAAACAAAACCTTTGAAAAATATATTTCCTTTTGAAAAACAACTTTTTAAAATAGTTTTCAATTTCAAATTAGAAGGTAGGGCATTCTTAGTTAAATCAAAGTAAAGATCTTATAATCAACTCTTTCTAATTCTTGTCCAGTACATCTACTGACTGAGCTCTGATACTACCTTTGTAATACCGCACCTCCCATGTCTCGGGCCCACGTTATCCAACAATATTTTTCTTTTTATTTTAGGTGCCCCAAGAGGCAGGCCCCAGGTGACATTATTTTCTTTGCTTTTTTTCGTCCCAAATCCTAGGGACTTTCTGAAATAATTAGTAACTCATGCAATAATTCAAAAAAATAAACATTTACAAATATTTAAATAAAATGATTTCATATCGTTAATCATTTTCAAAATTCAAAGGTATATAGCCTTTGTATCTATTACAACGAAAAATAAATTCAAAACTTGAATTGAATAAATTGGGCCAACATGCCCTTCAATTTAATAAATCTCAAAAAAATAATCTACAAGTCTTCCATAAGGTCTTGATATATCAATTTCCTGAAAAATTAGAAAGAAGGGGTTAGCTTGAAGCCCAATAGATCAGTTCAAATATTTAAATTATTATTTCAACAAATAAGACAAGCATGTCAAGCACTGTCAAATATTATATGATTCAAATAGTTCATTATTTTTAATTGTAATTAAGACCGAAGGGAGACAGCCTCTACGTTTTAGATCTAGGGAAAGATATCATTCCTATAACTCAAACCCTTCTCTGTGAAGTGGAATCAATCTTGACACCCAGTCTAAGTTAAATGGTAGGATCTAAATTAATCTTTGATTAAGTATAAAAACATAACTTTCATGTATATAAAATAAACTTCAACAAAAATTAAACATGTGAGCATGGTAACAACAAAACATGGATTATATCATCAAATAGCATACATATTTATTAATGTAAGCCTAAGCATGCATTTTTTACATGGCATGTAAAATAAATGATACATATTCAATGCATCAAATATGTGCAAGTCTTATTTAAATCAAAATAATAAAGTAAAACTTGAAAATCATCTCCACCTTAAATAGCAAACTCCTTGAACCTTCAGTTGATTCCCCTTCAGATCTCCTCAACTGCTAGCACAGAAGTTTGTGCAGCACTTTGTTACTACTACTCCAATTGCTATTTAGAACAGTTAAAAAACAAGAAGGATGCTAAGACAGAGGCAGAAAGAGCAAGAAGGACTTGTCAGTTCTTGCTAGGATGAACAGAATGGGAGCCTAAGTAGTGTTTATATAGAGTTCAACTAGGTGAAAATTGACAAGTTTAGGTGTTCCCAACACATGAAACTTGCTATTTCTTCAATCTTGTGCACAAAAATTAGTAACTTGGGGTTTTCTTAGTGTTTTGGGGGCTTTTTATAATGTTTCTCAAGCATTCTTTTTAGGTTTTTTGTCATGTTAACATGGTAATAATTTGGAGGATTTTTTCCACAATTGTATTTTTTTCAGAAAATTGACTGCGTTATCATGGAAATAATTTCACTATGGATGTACTTTTTTATTTCTATTTTTTGCTTTTTGTTTCTATTTTCTTGTGTTTTTATTTTCTTTCATTCTCATCTTCTTCCATAATAAATACACCAATATTTTCACAAATTCCCTTCAATTAATTTCATTTCTCATTTTGGCTACTATATACATAATCTTGTATTCCAAAAAATTTCACAAAATTTTCAACGATCAACTCTTCCTTATTTAATTTATTTAATCAAATTGTGTACAAAACTTTGGGGTATTACAGGGAGAGATCCTTCTTGAAACTCAAACCCTTCTCAATAAAGTGGGATTACTCCTAAAACTCAGTTCACTCTAGAGTCAATCCTGACACTTAGTTCTAAATTAAAGGTCCAACATGGTTGGAACACATACGAATAAATTCTTCCTCGTGCCGGTACGTGGTTAGAATCTCAATTAATCTTTGATTAAGTATAAAAACATAACATTTATGTAAATAGACTGAACTTAAACAAAAATTATACATATAAGCATGGTAACATCATAACATCATAGAATATGCATCTTTATTCATGTGAGTCTTGGCATGCATATTCTAAGAGGCATGTACAATAATTGATCATGCGTATATAAAGCATCACATACATGCAAGCTTTATTTAAATCAAAATAATGAAGTAAATGTTGAAAATTATCTCCACCTCAAATAGCAACTCCTTTTGAACCTTCTGTTGAATCTCCTTTAGATCTTCCCAACTGTTAGCACAAAATTTGTGCAACAATTTATTACTATTACTTCAATTGCTACTTAGAACAACTAAAAAAAAGGAATGCCAAGAGAGAGCAGAGAGAACAAGAAAGAACATGTTCAGTTCTTGCTAGGGTGAAGAGAATGGGAGCCCAGACAGGGTTTATATAGAGTTCAAATGGGTGAGAATTGGCACGTTTGGAGTGTTTCTAATGTAGAAAACCTTCTCAAACTCCACTTTTGCACACATGAATTAGTAAGTAGGGTTTTGGGGACTTTCTAATTCGTGTTGGGCAATGTTTTGCATGCTCTATTTCGAAGATTCGTCGTGTTACTGCAATAGGTTACCACGGGAATGGTTTGGATAAACTTTCTAATTTGTTTTTGGCATGTTTCTTTTTTTTTTTTGTAGTATCTGATGCACAACCACAATAACGCTTCTCATTGCTAAGGTAGCCATGCTCACCTTTATTCTCCTTTTTTTTATCATTTACACTGCGTTACCGTGGTAGCATGGCGCAAAATGTTTTTTTTTCGTTCTTTTTTTCGCTTGTTTCTATTTTCTCATTTTGGGCAACATTTTCCTATGTTGAAACAATATTTTTATTTTTCACCAAAAATTCTCAAGAATTGATTATTTATTTAATTTATTAAAATTTAGTACAAATTTTCAAGGTTTGACAACCTACCCACTTAAAAGAAATTTCATCCTCAAAATTTGCACTAATTCACTCAGGCAACTTTTAGTCAAGTACTTCTAGCGAAGAGGTCTGGGTGCTTAGCTTTCAGTTCACTTTTCAGCTATCAATTGGCCTCTTCTACTCCATGAGGTTTTCAGAGAACTTTGACCAAGGGAATGTCCTTCGTTCTTAGGCTTTGTACTTTATAGTCAAGGATCCTAACTATTGTTTCTTCATATGTGGCGTCATCTTGGATGTCTACCTCTTCCCAATGGATTATGTGAGAGGGATCAAGTTCATATTTCCTTAGCATTGACACATGGAATATGTTGTAAACCGAAGACATCCTATTTGGCAAGTCTAACTCGTAGGCACATTCCCCAATTTTCCTAAGTATCTCAAATAAACCAATGAATCTAGGAGATAGCTTCCCTTTATATTCAAACCGTTTGATTCCTTTCTAGGGCTAATTCTTAGAAACACCTAATCACCTACTTGGAATTCTAGAGGTTTTGTCCTCTTGTTAACATAACTCTTTTGTCTACTATGTGTTGTGGCTAGTCTCTTCTGGATCTGTTTGACTTGGTTATTCATTTCTTCTACCAAGTCTGGCCCAGTAAGCACGTGATCCTCAAGTTCTACCCAACAGGTTGGCAATCTGCTAGGCCTTCCATAGAAAGCTTTATATGAAGCCATCTTTATACTTACCTGATAACTGTTGTTATAAGCAAACTCTGCCAGGTATAGGTACTTGCTCCAATTACCCTTAAAATCCAAGACACGAGGCCTCAACATGTTTTCTAGTGTTTGAATAACTCTCTCAGACTGACCATCTGTTTGAGGATGGAAAGTGCTACTCATGGTGAATCTAGTGCCCAACTCCTTTTGTAAACTCAACTAAAAGTATGACGTGAATCGAGAGTCCCTATTAGATATTATGTCTTAGGCACACCGTGAAGTCTTATTATCTCTTTTATATAGAGTTCTCCCGGCTTACTGACTTAGACTGTGGATCTAATAGGTACGAAGTGTGCCACCTTAGTGAGACGATCCACAATCACCCATACAATATCTACTCCTTTTTGGTTCTAGGGTAATCCATTGACAAGTCCATGGCACTATTCAAGGACTGGAAGTCGTTATAACATTCCAAAGGGCTTTCAATGCTCTACCTTCACCTACTGACAGGTTAGGCACTTGGAAACATACTTAGCTATAGCTATTTTCATTCTGCTCCACCAATAGCTCTTACAAAGGTTTTGATACTTCTTGTCACTGCCTGGATGCATCATGTATTTGGTTTATTGGGCTTCATCTAGTATGGTTTGCTTACTCTGTCCATTCTAAAACACACAAATTCTATTTCTAAGCCTTAGGGTGCTTTCAGCATCTAATATGAAATCAGCATGCTTATCCTATTCAACTCCTTCTATCAGGCTTGTGATCCACTTATCTTGCCTTCTTTTGTCCCCGATCTGATGTAGAAGATTCAGTTGGCAAGTCATGGTGCAGAGATAAGCCTTGTCTCATCTAAGTTTACACTTAGATTGAACTCTTCAATTCATTGGTATATCTAACCTTTTTCCTCATCCTATTTGTTAAACTTTCTACTCAAGGCATCAACCACCACATTGACCTTCCTTGGATGGTAATGTAGTTGGAAACGATTGTCCTTAAGGAACTCCATCCATCTCCGTTACCTGAGGTTCAACTCCTTTCGTGTGTAGATATGTTTCAGACCATTATCACATGAGAATAGGTCAAACTTCTCACTGTAAAGATTGCGTCCCCAAATCTTTAAGGCAAGTATGATGGCAACTAACACCAAGTCATGGGTCGAGTAGTTTTGTTCATGGATCTTAAGTTGTGTTGATGTGTATACAACAACTTTTCCATCTTACATCAAGACTGCACCCAAACTATTTTGTGAGGCATCCGTATACAAAACCTATTCAATGCCCTATGTAGGAGTGATTGAAATGGGGGCCCTAGTCAATCTCTTCTTCAGTTCTTGAAATGATTTTTTACACTTCTCATCCCAGTTGAACTTTATTCCCTTATTGGATGAATCTTCAATAATATCCAGCTAGGCATATGAAACTTTTGATCTTTGTGACTGTCTTTGGTTACTTCCAGTCCATGACGGCTTTCGACTTTTCAAGATCTATAGAGATGCACTCTACTGATGCTACATGGCCAAGGAACTTGACTGTCTTCATCCAGAATTCACACTTGCTGACTTTTGCATACAACTAGTTTCTTCTAAGGGTCTCCAGCATAACTTTCAAGTGTTCTAAGTGTTCAGCTTCTGACTTAGAGTAGATCAGGAGATCATCTATGAATATCACCATAAACTAGTCGAGGTATTGTCTAAACACTCAATTCATCAAATCCATAAACGTTTTCAGTGCATTGTCAGATCGAAGGGCATCACAGTGAACTCAAAGTGTCCATATCGTGTCTTGAAAGTCATCTTGTGTATATCTAACTCTCGGATTCTCAGTTGGTGATATCCTAACCTAAGATCAATCTTAAAGAAATGAGTGGCTCCTCACAATTGATCGAATAGGTCATCTATCCTTGGTAAAGGGTACTTGTTCTCCGCTATCGCTTGATTCAATTTTTAATAGTCAACACATAATCTCATGGATCCATCTTTCTTCTTCATGATTAGCACTAGAGCTCCCCATGGTGATTCACTTGGTCTTATAAATCCTTCTTTCGGAGCTCATCTAGCTGAGTTTCTAACTCAAGTAACTATATTGGCGCCATTTGGTAAGGAGGTATGGCTATGGGGTTGGTTCCAGGGTGCAGTTCAATCTTGAACTCTACTTCTCTAGTTGGTGGTAATCCGAGTAAGTCATTTGGGAACACATCTTCATATTCTCGAACCACTTCTAAGTACTGGATTTCTCTCTGCTCTTTAGTTCAACATGGCCATCATTGGCTTCGAGGTAATCTTCGCATATCTCCATCAATTCTATAGGTTTCCCTTGAAGGTAATGTTATTATTACTCGCCTATTAGGACAATCTATTGTGTCTAATACTAATTTAATCAGTCTATCCCCAAGATTACTTCATATCCATAAAATAGAAGTACACAAAGGTCGACTGAGACTAGTTTATCTCCAAAACTAAGGTTACAACTATACATTCTTTTTGAGGTGATGGTAGTTCCTATGGGTGTGGATACATTCAAGAACACATGTAATGTTTTTGTTACTAGTTGCAACCTATGTGTCAATTTTCAAAAATTAAGGATTTTGTCGCACCCAAATTAAACAGCAGTTTCACAACAATATTAAATAATAGAAATATACCTTCTACTGCAGGGATTTGATCCTCTTGAACATCAGCAACGGCGAACACTCTAGCCCGATTCTACCCACAACCTTGGTTTTGTCCCTGTTTAGCATTTTACTATTGTTGTATGCCCTAAAGATGACGATTTTGTCCTCCTCCTTGATTGTTCTGTGGTTGTTGCTATTGTGAAGCTTGGGTTTTGGTAGGACAGAACATCACAATATGTCCTGACTGATTATAGTGGAAGTACAGGCTTTGACGTTTGGCCTGCTCCAACTGTTCTTCTATGGCTCCTTTGATTCAATTTTGAGTTAGAGGTGCTTTGTTGCCACCATTCTAATTAGTATTCTTTTTCTTCTAGTTTCTTTGGTAATCTTTGTTATTACCTGGCCTCTTCTTTCTATTCCTCAACTTCTATTCAAAGTTGAGTTCCTGCTCCAATATCAATACCTTTTCCATGACGTCTTTGTATACCTTTAAGCCCATTGGCATTATCACTTTTTGGATCTCGATCTCGAGACCCTCTGCCAATCAGTTGGCCTTCATCTTCTCCTCCTTGTTCATCTTAGGTGAAAATTTGAGCAATCCAGTAAAGTTGATCTCGTATTCGACTACCTTCATGTCCCTCCAGGTCAACCTGACAAATTCTGACTGCATTTTCCTCAAGGTGGCCTCTGGGAAGAATTTATCATAAAACACTTCCTTGAAATCATCCCAGTTCATCTACTTGATGTCAGTGTTACGATCTGACTTTAGCATCCATCTCCAACTTCTAGCTCGTCCCTTGAATTGATGGTTAGCCAACGCCACCCTGCGATAACCTATTGTCCCTAATATGTCCAGGTGTTCTAAGTACCATCAAATTGAGATGAGCAGAGTTTTTGCTACTCCATCAACATGTCCCTTTGTTCCTTATCCACAACATCATCTCTTGCCCTCGGATGAATTGGAACGTTGAGTACGGGCAAAGCTACTGTACCGAAATATGCTCCTATATATGTAGTTGAGGCATCGCCTATGCTATCATCTAAGGTAGTTTCCTCATATTCTATTCCATAACCCTTCTAATGATCTCGATCATCACTTGAGAGTCATTGCAGCTTCAATATGACCCTCAATAGCATTAGTCTATGCCTCCTACTATCGGGGTTTAGTTTTGTTCTATGCGATAGCGCTAGTAGCGTATCTCTTAGATCTAGCAATTATCTACAAGTCGAAAGTCTTTTTAGTATTTGTTTCCTCTAGTTTTCCTTTCGTTTGTGATATTATGACGCTAGATTAATGTATCTAGGTTCTCGATTGTTCAGTGACCTATCAATTCATGTTTTTATGTTTTGTCTAAGGGTTTCAAGGCCCTTTAATGCTGCTGGGTACAGGATTTTTGGTCTCAAAATTAAAATGCATGTGATATATATGTATTTACATGGATTTAAATGAGTAAAACATCCATTCAATCAATCATTCAATCATGTAAGTTCACGCTAGCATAACAAAATTTCAAGTTTTAATGTGTGCCTCTGAGTTCAAGCATCCCATACAACCTTGCCCATCAACATTGACTTCCATTTAGAGGTTCCACTACACCCAACCACTTTTGCAAATATCTTGATAACTAAGGTTTTCCAAGCCCCACTGTACTTGATTGTCTCATATCAGCCAAGCATAGGAAAACAAGCTCTTCTAAAGTTATCGATCATTCACCAATCATGACCTGTCATTCTTCGAGTCCAGGATTCCTTCATACCCCAAATTCATGGGCGTTCCATACCACAAAGAAACTAGAGATACAGGATCCTCCCGATCTCGTGTCCTGACCAATCAAGTGTTCTATTTTCACACGTTTTCAGTATCTAACCTATGTCCTAAATATTTTATTTGTGATCCATTGTGCCACCCTAGGGAACGCCCAAGTATCTACCTAAGGTCTCTTTTTTAGACCCATGGTTTCTATTTCTGGTTGAAAGATTCGACTCTCATCTGGTCCTAGTACCACTCCTGGCACTACCTTTGTACTCTAGTACTTTCCTTTGCTCTTAATTACCACCTCCTAGTTTTCTTGTAGAAACTAAGTATGTTCTTTAACTCCGACTACTTGTACAAGCTAGTGGGACAACCTCCAATCAAGTGGCAAGATCGAAGTCTTCTTAGCAACTAGCCTTCTAGAAAAAGATAACCCATCTCCCTTTCAATGTTTAGCTTTACTCAGGACAAGGCTTACCCACTATCAGCTCAATTCGTAATCTTTATATCCAAAAAAAAAAACATTTTGGAAACATATATCTCTTTTTGAAAAGTAGTTTTTCAATACAATTTTCAATTTTCAAAATAAGAGGTAGGGCATTTTAAATTTAACTCAAAGCAAAGGCTTTACCCGATGAGTCAACTCTTTCTAAATTTGCACAAGGCATCTACAGCTTAGGCTCTGATACCACTTTTGTAACACCCCGCCTCCCACGCCCTGGGCCCATGTCATCAAACGATGCTTTCTATTTTAGTTGGACCACTTAGAGGCGAGCCCGTGCTACTATATCTCTTTCCTTTTTCTCTTCCTAAATCCTTGGAATTTTCTAAATAGTATTAACTCATGCAATAATTTAGAAAATAAACATTTAGAAACATTTAGATAGAATAATTTCATGTCATTAATTATTCCCAAAATTCAAAGGGCACATTTCTTTGTGTTTATTACAGCGGAAAATAAACTTTAAAATTCAAACAAAATAAATTGGGCCGACATGCCCTATAATTTAATAAAATCTCAAAAAAAAAATAATCTAAGAGTCTTTCATAAGGTCTTGATATATCAATTTCTTAAAAGATTAGAGAGAAGGGATGAGCTTGAAACCTAATGGATAATTTCAAATATTTAAATCATTATTTCAACAAATAAGATAAACATGTCAAGCACTTTCAAATATTGTGTGGTTCAAACAATTCATTATTTTCTATTGCAATTAAGACTAAAAGGGGTTAACCTCTATGTTTCAGATCTAGGAGGAAAGATCATTCTTGAAACTCAAACCCTTCTCAATGAAATGGGATTATTCTTGAAACCGAGTTCATTCTAGGATCAATCTTGACACCCAATTTTAAAAGGTCAGGCGTGGTTGGAACACACTTGAAGAAATCCTTCCTTGTGCCAGTACATGGTTCAAATCTCAATTAATCTTTGATTAAGTATAAAAACATAACATTCATGTAAATAGACTAAACTTAAAGAAAAAATTATATGTATAAGCATGGTAATATCATAACATCATAGATTATGCTCCATATATATGTGAATCTAAGCATGCAAATTCTACATGGCATATATAATAATTGATCATACATATTCAAAGCATCACATACATGCAACACTACAAGAAATGACACCTACAACAACGTACAATGTTTGTTGCTATATCCATACGACACCATTCATGATGATGTTGTCAATCACGGTGTTGTTAAACAGCCGAATATTTTTAACAACAGTCATGAGCCTGTTGTTGTAAAGCGTTGTGTATCGGTCTAACAGTGAGGTTACAACAACGTTCGCCCGTTGTTAAATAATTTAATCTTTCAACACATATTCGACAACGATCTTTATGCCTTTTGTTGTAGAAATGTTATAACAACAAGCGCACGCTGTGGAAACCCTAACCTTTAACAACGGACACAAGCCTGTTGTTGTAACGCATTGTGTATCAGTCTAAAAACTGAGGTTACAATAACGTTCGCACGTTGTTAAATGCTTCAATCTTTTAACACATATTCGATAACGGTCATCATACCTGTGTTGTAGGCATGTTATAACAATGGGTGAACATGGTGGAAACCCTAACCTTTTAACCTTTCAACAATATTCAAGTGGTTGTTGTTGTATGTTCATTACTTAACAACATGCATGTACAAGCTCCAATATTTTAACAACAATCATCTACACTTTGTTAGATCATATATCTTACAACAAAAAACTGAATATTGTCATATGTGTCAATTTTTTTTAATCGTAAAAATATTTTACTACAATATATATTGTATATATTTACTTGTATCTGTAAATTCATAATATAAAATAAACATTATTAAACATTTGTCCTATCATTTCAAATGGCTCATTTAGTATCACTTAAGAATAATAAATTTCATAATGTCAAACATATATACAATCCATCAAAAAGTGTAATTATTATTTACACTACTTGTCATTATTAATCCTAATAAACGAAAATAAAAAGTTCTATAAGCAAAAATTCTTCTTAAAAGATCATCACATCTCATCTTGATACACAATCCAAGCATATAAACGCAAGTTCTCCATTGTTCCAATCTTTATATATACCTACATCAAAAAAATGAACTTAATTAGATTAATTTTTTTAAAAAAAAATAAAGAATAAGAGCTAAAGAGCAACTGTAATAGTTAAAGTAACTCAATATCTAACAAAGGCATAAAAGAACAAAACTAAAAAGGATATTATGCATAGTTTTACATGATCCATAGAACACTTAGCCCCACTAGGGGATTGGGCACCTAAACCTATATATTAATTTTTCTTAAAAAGCATACATGAAAGAGATGAAATTTCACATTGTTTATTAATCTTAAACCAAAAGCTATAATAGTAATCAACATTGTTTATTTTAAACCAAAAGCTATAATAGTAATTAACAAACATTATAAGTCATGAACGTGAAAGAGATGAAAGTTGAAAATGTGAATGAAGAGTAGATACCTTATACTAAAGAAGAAGAACAGTAGATGTGAGGAAAAGAAGAAAAACAATAACAACAGTGATGGTTGTAGAGGTGACTGTCCAAGAAGAAGGTATGACTTGAAAAACAAATGTATTCATATATATAGAATTATTTGTCTTATAATATTCACATAACTTGACTAAAAATGCATCATTATGAATATCAATGAAAATAAAATACTTACTTCACCAACTTCTAAAGTCTTCTTTTTTGTATAGTGGCTATAGAAGATATAATATGTATGTTGATACAGAATGAAAAGGAATTAACTAACTACGTTAGATGCAATAAATAACTATTACGTAATTAAAAAGTAGGATTTAATACACAATCCAAGCATATAAACTCAAACATAAATTTAAGAAAAAATTCAATCAGTTATACTATAGAACTTAATGCTTACATTATTCACAAAATAGTGCCATTTAGGTCAATCCTAGCATAGTGTTCCACGTTTGCATCTCCAAATGTTGACATGTTCATAGGCTCATGTGTCAAGTTTATACTTTCTTTATATGCTTGTAGCTCATGAAAACCTTTTGGAGGAGCTCTCAAAATGACATACCAGTTAGATGTTTCATTTTCTCTAGAATAGAAAACTTGCCTTGCTTGTGATGCAAGAATAAATGGATCCTTATCAAATTGAAATTGCCCCTCATAAAGATTGACTAATGTAAATCCTTCTTCTTTCTTGACACCATTGACAATATTAGCCCAATCACATTTAAAAATAGGCACATGAAATGTATCATAATCAAGAATTATTATATCTCTTCAGACTCCATAATAAGTGACCTCCCCAGATTGTTGTGATTGATCTTTTGCACTAAACCTACAAAGAGTTATTGTGTCAACTGAAACACTACTATTTTTTCGGGATTTCTCTGCATCTTTTGTATGAAAATGGAGACCATTTATTACATATCCCTAACACGATAATACGTGCCCCCTAAGCCCCATTTTGAGCCATGTTAGCTTACTAGAAACATTATTCTATCCAGCAAGCTCCTTAATCTGATCATATAGCAAAAAGAATATAATGAGTACTACTTTGCTAAGATAAATGGAAATGCATGTTGAAAATTGATTTTTTACCTTATCACGAATCCATATATTAAATTCATCCATGTGTCTTTTATACAACAAATATTCATTCCTTAATAATCTTCTATCTGAATGTCGAAGTTCATTCAAGTGCATTCTAATAAACAACATAAAGTTAGCTCCAACTTGGACAAAGCACTAAGATATTCATAATTTATGATATGGATTATAAGAACAATATACTTACTCTATGTAAGGTTGAACTTCTAAACTATTTAATAAAACATAATGGTGAGCAATATCCAAGATATTAGACGGAAGCACAACTTTCATTTTACTAAGAATTGGGTAGCCCTCCAATTCTATTTCATTTTCTTCATCTTCATTTTCAACATCTTCGTTATGTGTCAATCGAATCCCTACCTCACGTGCTTTCTCAATATATTTGCTACAAAATATGTTACACTCATTGGCAAGATATCGTTCAGCTATACAACCCTCTGGTCGAGCACGATTCTTAACATAGCCCTTTAGCACTTTCATGAATCTAAAACACCACAAAGATTAATACATTCAATTATTTGGTGAGCAATGGACTAAGATACATATATAATAAAGGAGCCAAACACAATAAAGTGATATATATTCTACCTCTCAAATGGATACATCCACCGATATTGGACTGGTCCACCCAAACAAGCTTCTCGTCCCAAGTGAATTATTAAGTAAACCATAATATCAAAAAAAGATGGAGGAAAGAACATTTCAAAAATACACAATGTTTTGGTCATTGAATCATCCAAGTCCAATAATATATTTCAATCAACGATCCTATCACAAAGTACATTAAAAAATCTACAAAGTCGTGAAATTGCATATCTTGGACCATTTGGTAAAACTCCTCTCAAAGCAACAGGCAAAGTTTGTTACATTAATAAATGACAATCATGTGACTTCAAGCCAAATATCTTACATCCTTTAATCGACACACAATTTTTAATGTTAGACACATAACTGTCAGGTAACTTCAAATTTGCTAATCTTCTACAAAAAATTTGTTTCTCTTCTTTTGAAAGAGTGTGCATAGCAACAAGTATATATAATCAATCTCCTCGCTTTTCAGCATGTAACTCAGTTCTAATATTCATGCATTCCAAATTTCTACGAGTATTGAGTCTATCTTTTGATTTGCCTTTCACATCCAGAAATGTGTGAATAATACTACCGCATATATTCTTTTTAATGTGCATCACATCCAAATTATGATGTAAAAGCAAGTTCTAAATAAATTTGACTTACTTACTTCATATGTTATGAAATAGTATAAATCTATATTATGTTCCACAAAAACAAATGAATTTGAAGTACAATGATACAAATTTGTAAGCATACCTTCCAATATGGCAATTCAAAGAAAATTGACTTCTTCTTTCATGTTTGTTCCTGCTCTTTTGTCTTTCTCTTCTTTTTTATACTCTTCCCCCAATCATTTACAATATTTTCTACCTCTACAGGAATTGTTTCACTTGTAAACCACTTTGGTTTTCCTTGGAGCTCTTATTTACCATTAAACCAAGCTTTTTTTTTATATGAATGATCATGAACTAAAAATCTTCTATGACCTATGTATGAAAATTTTCGACTATGATGTAACCATTTAGAGCAAATATCCTAGCAACAAATAGGACATATAAATCTTCCTTTTGTTGACCACCCAGACATATTTGCATAAGCAGAAAATTCATTTTAGTCCACATTAAGATTGCTCTTAAGTTGAATTTTGATTTTGTAAATGCATCATACATGTCAACTCCATTTATCCATAACAATTTCAAATCATCTATCAAAGGTGCTAAGTAAATATCTATATCATTTCCTGGTTGTTTCGGCCCAAGAATGAGTAATGTCAACATTAAATTATCCTTCAACATGCACAACCATAGAGGCAAGTTATATGTAATTAATATTACTAGCTAGCAACTGTACCTCGTACTAAGGTCTTGAAAAGGATTAAAACCATCCGAAGCTAATCCAAATCTAATATTTCTAGGATTTAATGCAAAAGATTCATCATTGTCATTTATAGTTTCTCATGCAGGTAAATCAACTGAATGCCTCATTTTCCCATCTGTACTTTTGTTATTTTGATGCCATGTCAATTGTTTAGCTATTTCAGCCACTCCATACATTCTTCGAAGTCTTAGAATTATTGGAAAATAACGCAACACTTTCTTAGGGACTTTTGTCTTTTTTTAGTGTGCTTAGATTTCCATCTAGACGAACCACATTTGGGGCATAGATCTACATCATGTAGCTCATTTCTAAATAAACAACAATTATTAATACAAGCACGTATCTTCTCATACCCAAGATCAAATGTCTTTAGAAGTCTTTTTGTTGCATATAAAGAACTAGGAAGAGTATGATCAGATGGAAGCAAATCACCAACAATCTTAAGCAATTCATTAA
>JAJIYU010006573.1:0-20417 GCA_030144865.1 Tinospora cordifolia
ACTAATGAGGGGTGTTACCTGATTGGATCGAAAGAGTAGTGAGTGCTCTAGATAGAACTTGTTGAACAAGTGCCTCAATATTAAATGTAATAAGTGATAAAATAGGTGCCTCAAATGTGCTCGGTTCTAAAGGAACAATAGAAGCAATAGTAGTGGAAACGACAGCAGCTCGACAAGGATTAATTATTTTCGTGTGATCATAGATTTTTTTCACCTATATTCATAACCATGATGTAACACCTAGATTTTCGACCCATCAACTATTCGATAATAATTCCACATGTATAGACATATACATACTCGTTTTCATGCATCCATATATCACAATTGAGAATTAGAGCATTATATTACATTACCATAAAATAATATGCTAGACATACCAGGTCACATCCCACAATTGTGTATAGATAAATAATTCAATTAACATTAACGGTTAAAAATCTAGGATGACATGCTAGTTTAAAGGAATATAAAAAAAAGCTAATATTTGGCCTAATGATTGAACTCCAATTGGTAAATAAAATTAACATATAAAAAAATGCGGTAAGTCACATACCCAACAAAAATAGAAAATAAACTTCTATTCCAACAATGTCTTCAACAATAAGGCATACTACTACTAAGGAATGACTCAACAATACTCATTAGCACAACATCTTCAATGGTTACTTAAAAAAGGAGTGGGGTAAGTTCAAGAGCTTAGTAGTTCATACACAATTGTTTTGGGTTGTCGTTAAGATCAAAATGATTCACCTCGATGTTCTCTTATGATCCGAGATATCATTCAGAGGTAACACCCAAAGACCGATTACTTATTTAGGACCCTAACTGAAAAGTGAGTCCTTTGTGACCCTCAGTCCCATTTCACCACTATCACCATCATGATAGTCGTATCAATTTCAAGAAACAAATAAAGGGCTCAAGCTGAGTCTGGGATAGGGACACCCACAATGACACTTAATGTATAATACCCCCTTTTTGGTATATAAAAAATCATTTAAAAATCATTTCCTTATGCATATGTGTGTGTGTGTGTGTATGAGTGAGTGAAAAACCTTTTTGAGTAGATATATTAGAAATATAGTTGATTTATTTGAAAACTAGTTCTTCGTCTTTGACGTCAAGATGGTAGGACAACTTCCAATCAGGGTAGTCAGACAGAGTCTACTTAAAAAACCATGCCTTCCTAGAGTATGATAATTTATCTCTCGTTCAATGTTTAACTTTACTTGGGACAAAACTTACCCACAATCCACTTAAACTTGTAATGTCTATCTCAGAATTGTTAAAATAATTTTTCCCATATTCTACGATGTTACTGTTATCTGAGTCGTTTTTTCATCATCTAGTTTATTAGTTTTAAAATTAATTTTCACAGTATCATTAGTATCATGAACATTAATCACATAAACATAATGTAATAATGGTGTGTTCAAAAGTAGCCCACATCAAGATCAAACAACCTCTAATCATTACATTAATGTTCTTGTACATACTAGTGTTTAAGTAACATCATAAGGAACAAATATTAAGAAAATAAAGATAGTAAGTTCTGGCCCAAGTCCCCTTAGTTAGTATACCGGCTTCCACATTTGAAAAATCGAAGGAGTGAGCTCTACGATCCCAATGGATCATTCTAATTTACAGACAATCTAACAATATAGCGAGCACAACATTCAATGAATCACTTCCAAACCTTAAGTAATATAAACAGTAGATTGCTTTCAGTCGGTCGAGGTAGGGTGGCCGACCCTAGGGTGTTTTTGGTACCTCTAGCAAGTGAATCCCACTGGAACATCATTGGCATCCAGGCTATGTATCTGCATGTCCAGCAGTCCGCAGACTTGGAAGATACGCGAGGCATGATCGAATTTCTTAAGTGTAACCACCATTGATTGTCCTTATTCTGATCAACCCCTCCAAGTGTATTGTTATCTTGTTAAGAATGATCTTGTATTTGGTCACTAACGTATTCATGCATATTAAATGGTAATTCTCTAAAAGATACATCCTCATACATATAAGTATAATATGTAACATTCATTTAATCATTTCTTTATCATATTTGAATTCTATAATGACATATTCTCATAGACTATATTCATCTATTAAATTTATGTGCATATCATTCCATGCGCTAACAACATCATATATATACTCTACATCTATCATGGTCACATGCATATGATCATAGCAAACAATATATATTCAAATCATGTTGTCATTATTCACAAAATCAATGCAAATATTAATTATACGCAATAAAAGGTGCATTCTATTACCACCTAAGCCATTTTATGTATAATATGCAAGCAAATATGATAAAAAAGTGTGTGAGTTGAAAATCATCTCCACCTTGATTTACACGTTCTTTATCTTGTTTAATGTTTGTGGTGATGCTGGTCTTCTGAGATTACTATAATAACACTTGAGTCTTAGTTGGCATTAAATTTAGCTCTTAAACTTGGCTTTAGGTTCAAAATAACCTCTAAAGTATTATTGGGTTCAAAATAACCTCTAAAGTATTCTTAGGTTCAAAATAACCTATTAAGCTTGACGTGAGTTGTTTAAGGTCTAATTTATGAGTTACATATGCGGTATACCGAACTTCAAGAGGCCATAACTTGAGTTTTAGGACTCCATTTTATGTGATTCTTGGGTCAATCTTGTAGTGCTCGCGATGAAGAATGTCATGACAATGACCATTTTCCTCAGCCAGACCTATGTTGGAACAGAAAGGCACATGAACCTGCAGGTTTGCAGATCTAACCCATTTTTGCGCAACAACTTATGGAAGGTCAGTTCGGGGGCCTTGGGTGTTCGATTGGGGTCATTCTTGAGTCTATTCTGTAGTAAACTTGACAAGGTTCGACATGGTAATGACAATTTCCTTGGATCATGCCTACACTATGCTAGAAATGGCATGAAAATTATTATTTTGTAACTCATTTCGATCACTCTTTGATGGTCTTCAAAAACTTACCCAAAGTGGTGTCATCTTTAAGGCCATAATGTAACTAAAACTTTGCATTAAATTAAAGGAATAGAAAAATAATTTTAAAGAGACTAATAAGAGAATTTATACTTCAACTTTATCTACTCTTCCTTTCAAACTCTCCTCTTCTTTCATTCCTCTTAAAAATATTTCAATGCTTTAATTTGGTGTGAGGAGAATGGGGGGAGAGATTCTCTATTTATAATAGAGCTTTAATAATTAAGGTTAGTGTTTAAGGTATGGTGGATGCCAGGTTATAATAATGGAAAGACACGGGGGGTCATGCATGCTTGATTGCGAATAATTGTAAGTATTAATAAGGGCAGTTTGAAACATGTTATTCATATACTTTAAGGTCATCTTTACTTAATTAAAAATAACATTATCATCTTTAATTAATTAAAGATGATAGTGATGGTGGTTAAAAAAATATTATTTATGTACTTTAAAGTCGTTTTTATATAATTAAAAATAACACTATCCTCTTTAATTAATTAAAAATGATAGTGGTGGTGGTTAAAAATATTATTCATGTACTTTAAAGTTATTTTTATTTAATTAAAAATGACACTATTAATTAAAGGTGATAGTGATAATGGTTGAAAAATATTATTTATGCTCTTTAAAGCCATCTTTGATTAATAATGGTGGTTGAAGACTACTATCATCATTAAAAATAAAGTTTAGTTAATTATTTTAATTAATTAAATTAGTTAAAATAATTAAAATAATCAACTTTACTATTCATGACATTTTTCAAACATGTTAATTAATAAAAATAATCAACTTTACTATTCGTGACACTATAAAATAATTAATCATTTGATGATTTAATTTTTATTATTTATCATTGATTATTTATTTATTTATTTATTTATTTATTATTATTATTATTATTATTATTACTATTTTTTACCTTCATTTATTATTATTATTTTTTAAGTCTCCTTAGCGTTCTGAGCATTTTGACACGAAGTTTGTCGTCTAATTTGATCATTTTGTCTTCGAATAATTTTTTTAAATTTATCGTATCCGTGTCAAACTAATTGAGTGGTCCAGTTCCTAATAAGGGTTAACCTTTGTTGACTAAGGTTATTTGACACTTAATTATAGTCATCTTCAGTAATTATTGACTTAAAAATTTTGGAGTATTACATAATGGCAGGTTATCACTCTAGTGCGTGGTTAAATCTCTATTATTCTAATTTTAAAGTGATAGACAATCTGCAAATTTCTAGCACATTCCTCATCTCATAATTCAAGGATTTACGAAAAACTATGAAAATAAGTAATCATGCATAAGGTCACATAGATCATGTCAATCAACATATGGTCTATACGTTATATTATTTTGAAACAATGTTCCTCATACTTTGGGTCATACAACATGTTACCAATCATACATCATGCATGCATCAAATTCACCATTTTATAGTCACATCCCAGTGTGCTTCCAGCATTCAATCAATATAAACAAAGATCACATTTTATAATTAAAACTTAGATAATACTAAAGAGCAAGGTAATCATCTCTACTTTGTTTCAACGGATCTTCAAATCCTTTCTCTTCGCACAATATAGTCCTGAATGTCGTAAATTCTCAATCTAAAATATTTAAAATAACTATTTTTATTATTTGAACATAATGTAATATTTTTAAATCATAAACTAACTAATTTCTTACTAAACAGAACAACATTGCTTCATTCGCCTTTTCAGTGCATTGGTCACAATGTTGCCCTTATTCGATTGTTGGATTTAACTCCCTTTTTTTCAACTATGAAACTCACTCTCTAAGTACTTTTTAGACTTTTGTAAACACTTTTAAGGCCATTAAATTTTCAGCCATGATCAACATGCATCAAGTGCAAGGAGTCACAACCGTTTTCATAACTTACATACATATTTTCATTATTTAATGTATATAAAAGTCTCACTCCTATTTCTAACCTCTTAGACATGTTTAATCATCAACCTACAACAAACCACCTTGCTAGTTTTTGACACCTAATGTAACACCCCAGTTCTTGATTTTTTCATTTCTGTCACATCGAGTTCACGCATGGAGAGGCACGCCCAATACACATTAATTATCACGAAGACTCTACATACGTCAACCACTAGGCACTAAGACATTACCAATTTGATCATATGTCACATCTTATCAACAACATAATCGCATGTAAATAATCTCTCAGTCTCTTGGACACACCAGGAGACATCAACAGGGGGTAATTTAAAGAAACATCTAACCATAAGACTTAATGAGTAAACTGGAGCAAAGAGACATAAGGTTCTCAAGTAATAGTCTAAAACCTGACCCATGTAGCCTACTATCATCTTCTAACCAACACTAACATGAAAATCAATAAATATGGGTCATCTGCCCAGTCTAAATCATTATACTTAAAACAACTGAAAAGAATCAATAACAAACTCAAGAGTGAGGCATACAACTAATGCGGTACCTAGTTGTACCATCAACACGAATTGCCTCAAAGGTCACTTGAAATGAAAATGTGGGGTAAGCTCAAGAACCTAGTGGATCAAACACAATATATCCATAGTATACTCAAGCTAAAACGTCAAACATGCAATTACTCCAAATGCATTAGGTGTTTCAAGTATTAAATTGTTTATCGATTGTTAATTCGATCAAAGGGCTTAACCCCAGTGTTCTTCCATCATCATCATCATCACATGTATAAAGAGAGTAAAATTGTAACAACCCAGACTCATTACGTACTGATATTGTCCCCACCTTAGCCACCACTGTGTAACACCCGTGAGCGGGCCACGTCGTGAGTGAACGGGAGATGAATAATAATAAAAGAATTAGAATCATGTACAATTTAAATATAGATGTGGACTATGCTTAGGAGTAAATAAATTATTTCATAGCTCACTCGTGCTCGCGTGAAGGCGCGAGTGATGCGGAAATGAAATATATCATTGGGTCAAAAAATAATAATAATAGCACGATAAAAGCATATTTTATGTTTTATGGATATATATAAATAGCTTAAATAATTATTTGATGTTTATTATGATTAGTGTAGAAAAAAAAATTATAACAATAATAATAACAACATGGTAAAATATATACATTTATAATAAGGTTTATACATTAAGATGATTGGTACATATAAATATATATATGTATATGTATATAGAAAACAGATAAATATATATATATATATCATTGTAAAAGTATCATAAGGCTTTATATATATATACCCATTTACATGATTAGAAAAATAAAAATAAAATAAACCAACTTATAAAATAAAGCACATGAATATGTATGTAGTGATAATTGAGTGGTGTGTGTGTTTACAAGAAATGGTGATAGCGCGGTGGAACTAGGTGTGTCAAAGAAGCTAGCCGAAGGGAAGGAATCTCGAATTTTCTGGTTAACAAGAGATTTAAGAAGAAGCTACCATAGCATTTAGCCGACTGTAAATCAAAACAGAAGAGAGAAGAAGAAGAACGAAACCAGAATACTGAGAGCAAGCCAAGATTGCTGCTGCTACTGCAGGGAATGGAAACGGAGAAGATGAAACTGCAGTGAGACACAGCTGAGAACAAAGTAATGGTGTTCTACTACTGTTAGTGCTGCAGCTGCTGTTGTGGACTGGTGGAACGACGAACATGAAGAGGATGGGTTGCCGTGCATGAGGAAGGACAAACAGAAGAAGAAGAAGAAAAACAGAGGAAACATGAAATAGAATTTCGTTCCCATTGCGGCTGCTGGTCGTTGCAGCTACAGCCGAACGAGAAGAAGAAGAACTAGAGCAACAACGCTCTGTTTTATGATAGCTGCTGCTGTTCACGTTGCTGGCTGAGGAATGAAGAAGAAGAGGTGCAGCTGCTGGTTTGCTGCTGCTGCAGCGATGAAGAACTGGGGAAGGAAGCTGCTGGCTTGCAGCTGCTGCTGCTCCCTGCTGTCGAACGAAGAAGAGAAGATGCTGTTGCTGCTGCTACTGATGTTGCTGCTACCACTGCTAGACGATGAAGATGAAGAACAGCTGCGACAGTATCACACGGAAAGGGAGCAGAACAGGACGAGAAAACAGAGAGGAAAATGAAGTTGGGGCAGACGATTGCAGCAGACTGGGAAGAAGAACAGAGCAGGGAAACTGATGAGGAGTTGCTGGGTTGGACGGACAGCTGTTGTAGCTGATCCGTGATGTGCTGACAGTCCATGAAGAGAGGAACAAAGCGAAGAAGAAGCTATTGCATGGCACCACAAACAGAGAGGAAACAGAGGAGGGTAGCAGCTGGCCGAGAGACACTAATAGAGGAGAGGATTGTGATGGATGGAGCTGGTCGTGCCATTGCTCCTACTCTCTTGTTGTTGCTGGCCGAGAAGTATGTGCAGTGGCTGCTGCTGCTACGTAGAGGAAGAAGATGAAAATGCTGCATGGGTGCAAGGGAAAGGAAAACAAGGGTGATGATGATGTGGGTGCATGAGTGTGTTGCAATTATAGTGGAACGGGAACAGGGGAGGAAAACATGTCGAATCAAGATGGGTTATGTGGATTGCATATGTGTGGGTGGAGTATCTGCATATGGTGCGGTAAGAAATTCCAAATTCTGATTTATTTAAGGTGTTGTACGTTGAGTGAATAGGTGAAGGATTTAGCTAATTAATAATTTGATATGATTAATTAGGATAATAAACCTATGATAGATCTATTTAGTCTATAATAGGGAAATGTTAAGAGGAAAAGAATTAGATTTTGTTTATTTAATTACTTAAGCATTCAACTATTTAATCTTAGAAAATTTTGAACAAAGATTATTTGAACCAATACCATGAGGTAACTTTAACTAAGACTTCAAGAGTAGGAAATTTGAGAAGGAAATTAATATCTTAGAAAAGTAGATTCAAGAATTCAGTTAATAGATGTTTTAGAAAATCTTAATGAACTCATAAAACAAATAAAGTTTGTTCTGGTGTGAGAATAATGACAATAATAATAATAACCTTAGCAAAACTCTACTAAGAGAAAAAGATTAGAAATCTTAACTACGAACAAGATTAAAGATTTAACAAATAGAAGTCTTACTTTGTTCGTAATTAAATAAATTTTTATATCAATAAATTATTCAAATTTTAAAGATTAAGTTATTAAAAATGTAATTCTACGAAAAGGGTTAGTAAGCAAATTATTAAAATTGTAATTTTAAACTATGAAATTTAGAAGACTTGGAAGTATTTTAAATTAGAATATGCAAAATCCTAATATTGAACAACGACCCAAAATCTATTGAAATCGATCTCGAGAATACGTAATTATTTCAGGAAGTAATTAAGTCTAAGGATAACTTGAATAAGATTTAATTTGAACTAGGAAATTAGTGAATCTCATTAACTGTGGAATTACAGATTGTAGATTTTGAGTATCGAGGGTTTCGAAGAAAAGCAAGGAGCCACGAAGATCGACGAAATCAGGTGGGCATGACTTCCTTGCTCGTTTGTATCATATGGATTTAAGATTCAAAGCATTTGTGTGAATAGTTCTAAGTTATTAGAATTTTATCAGGAAATTGATTGAAATTGTTGGTCTATGTGGATGATGTGTGATCTACGATGGTTTATCTCGACCTATGCATAATCATCTCATGCCATGATTGAATATAATGATTTGCACTGAGATCTGCGTAAGTATAACATGCATGAATAAAAAGATATGCATTTAAATGCCATTGGTTATTCATGCGCATTATAATGTTGACTTACAAGTCTAGTTTAAATTATATTCTCTCGTGTATGCATGATGTCTGATATGTTTGAGATTGTTTGTAAAAACTAAAATAAGATGATGGTTTATTAAGAATCCACGTACTGGTACGATTGATGAGCCTGAAGCGGATCGAGGTGGCATTTCCTATATGTTACTATTTGAGATTGTCGAGCTACAAGGTGGATTGTAGGTATTTCCACCCGGAACTGACTGTGAAAGCTCGAAATCTTTGGGAAACGATACGATTCATGATAAGTACACTCTCTTAGGTTGTGATAGTGATGACATGACTGATTTTAGACGGTTATTGGAAACCTCTGAGATTTGATTGGATCACAGGGAATTACCGGGAGACATCTCAATCCTATTTCGGTCTTAGAGTACAACTAAAACAAAAGAATGTTTGAAAGTGTTTGTAATGTTTCGAATTGGGTCTGTATAATGCATGTGATGTGTAGGATCGATCCACTGAGCTTTCAGGCTCACTCCCACTTTATTTTTCAGGTACTCTTGGACGTAGAGTATGTTGACTTACGTTAGAAGACTCGCACTCTAATTGGACACCTTATGGGGAGGTTGTTTGGGATAGGCGACTGGGAAGTCATATTTTATATATTTTACTTTATTGTTTTAACGTATTTACACTGGGTTTAACTTCGATTGTTTTATCCTTCAATGGTTTTCCTTGTATAATGAGTTTTGCTTTAATAGTTTTAAAGGTATTCCGCTACATTGCTTATGATTTATTCAGAAAAATTATTGTGATTTTCTATCTTGCACAAAGTATCTTTATAGACATTAACTTGAGAACTAAAGGTTATGAACTGAAATTAGAAGAAAAAGATTTTGATAGAATCGACGAGCGACGATCCACACATGAGGTAAAACGTGAACGGAGGTCCGGTCGAAAATCGGGGTGTTACACACTGACTGGATGTAAGATTTTGTTCTTGGCAAGACTTGAACCTGAGTCTCCCAAAAGCGCTCGGCACAATGAGATACCCTTGAATGCACATTTAGCCCAAGAATCCCCTTGGAGTCAGACCGATGTGGGATATTACAATCCACCCCCCTTGGGAGCAATCTCGTCTTCAAAATTCACACCTCCAATACACACAGAGCGCCGCTGATACCATTCTTAATAACCTGAGCCCACCACGTACCAATATTGTTCCCACCTTAGCCACCACTAACTGGGTGTAGGGTTTTGTTCTTGGCAAGACTTGAACCTGAATCTCCTAAAAATGCTCGTCACAATGAAACACCCTCGAATGCACATTTAGCCCAAAAATTCCCCTGGAGTGGGACCGATGTGGGATATCACATAAATAAAGAGAAGGAAAATGCAGTATATGCCAAATTTCAAAGGGGACTGTGGGGACTTTCACCCATCACCCAACTAGGGAACTAGGCATACACACCCATCACTCCATCACCATGAACTAGGGTTACACCTGTCGTTCTATCATCAAAAACAAGGGACATACGCATCAGTCTATGTCACAAGAACACCCACAGTGATTCTCCATGAATCGCTACTGTCGCGACCCTTTCTCAGGTGACGTCACGACCGACACAAAATTCCTAAACATGTCAAAAACTTGACATGTCAAAAAGCTCTATAAGCCTTCCCAACCAAATTACCAATTTCTTGAAAATTTTGACAAAGTCTCCTCTAAAAATATAACATGTCACCAAATTCAAATCACCTGATAATCACAATCAATATACAAAAACCACATATTTCTTCATCCAGATAATCATACATCCACAAAATCTATAATTTGTTTTGGTGATATATTCAGATAATAACACATTTATATAAATCTCCCAAAATAGTAATCTGACTAATTATTACAATTTTCACGTACTATTAACTTCAAAAGAACCTAATAATAACTTTACATCATTTTCCATTTTTCCTTTTTGTCAGAACCTGGATAAAATAATGAAAAATAGAGTGAGCAAATAACAAGCTCAGTGAATAATCTGACTTATAGTATTACACAACCATCATATGTATAAAATATGCGAAGTAAAACAAATTTCAAATCACTTGCAAAATGAAATAAACATAATATATATGCATAATGTAATGTGTAAACATGCATTCAATTTCAATAATGTGTAACATTTTTAAAAAACATGAACCATCTCCCTCCTTCCAGATAACAAAGCGAATCTACTCCTCACCACGCAAATGAGGAATGCATCGGACCTCTAGTTATCCAATTATCTATTCATTTCTATCTCATTCATCTCATGCCAGGAATGTACCAACCAAGATTACCAAAATGGTCAATCTTATGAGTCTGTTCCCTAAAATTATGACTAATAAAAATGTTGTCAGGTCAATAACCTTTTTAGGTATGTAATTGACATGCTACCATGCATCAAAATCATTTCATGAAATTCAAATAAGCATGAAATGCGATATATATCATTCTATTTAATAAAAATCAACAGTTGTAATTTAATACTAATGTCAGATATAATATCATAAGTAAAGATTACGCACAAAAATTAACGTTCCACCAATTCCTATTATCCAATAAAATTTAGCCTCCAAAACACCAATATAATCCTATCACCAAAATCATTGATATTTGTAAAATCAAATTCAACTCATTTATTATTATTTTAGAAATTATTTTCAACGTATTTACATCTTATATTAAAACCAATATACATATGACTCTACATATTGGTGCGCATTAACCCGAATATGCTTAATTAGTATTATTTTTTTGCTCATATAAAATAATTTTACAGCAAAAAAATTCAAAAATAGGCTTTCTAATTATATTTTTACTAAATTTTTAATTTCTAATAAATAATCCTATTGGTCAATCGCTCACCAAAATTTCAATTGATATCCAAAATTCATGAATTTGGTAATGATGGGTACATATTTTTATTCTCTACATTCCTATAGTTTCAATCAAAATTTTATTTGGGTTTAACACCATCAAAAGCCCATCCAAAGGTTATAAAACTTTTAGTATTTATTTTGGAATATATAGGATAAACGAATGAAAACTACTAAATATCTAGGATTTACATATCACCAGGAGTGTTTTGGTATAAGTTTTACCGAGTTTTACTCACTGTGGGAAAATATCCTATTTTTGAGTACTATTATAAAATACCTCCTATACTAAAAATTAGACCTTTAGGATCATAGTACACAACTTAATTACCAATGCGTCGAATTGGTCAAAAAATCAAATTTTCTTCCTTCCTCCCATTTCGTTCTTTCATTTCTCACGTTCTGGAAATGAATAAAACAAAGAAAGAGAATTGAGAGAAAGAGGAAATGCTTCCACCGACCCACTAATGATATTTAATTCAAATAATCACTTCCTTTTCATTTTCTCTCATCAATTCTCTCTTGCTCTTGAACCCATGAATTATTATTATTATTATTATTATTATTATTATTTGTGTGGCTCCAACAACACCACCTAAACCCATACATACACACACACACACATATATATATATATATATATATATATATATATATATTGTATTTATTCTTTTCTTTTTTTTTTCCCACAATTTCTCACCACATACCCAATTTATACAAATACATATTTGTTTTAATTTGTTTTTTCATTTCTCTTATCTATTTCACACAATATAATAAGACAAATAAAATCAAATATATGTACTAATATAATTATCCATTATATTTAATTATAACTTATTACAATATATTTTCTTATTTTCCATTAATACCATTAATGTATATTTATGCCCCTTATTTATAATAATATTATTAATAACAACAACAACAATAACACTATCATTATTATTATTATTAAATTATCTAAATTTTTTATTTAAATAATTTTTTCGCTTGACATTATTTATATATAAACGTACGTGAATAATACACGATTATACACCCATACTCCATGTCAACGTGTAATGAAAGTTCAAGTGATTACAATCTTTCCAACTTAAGAAATTTCGTCCTCGAAATTTAAATTAAAAGAATATATCTTAAGTAGTGAAAAGATTGGGGAATTGCTCCCACATCATATCCTCACGCTCCCAAGTTTGCTTCTCATTATCATGAAATTTCCATTTGACTCTAACTAGAAGAATTTCTTTATTTCTCAATTTTTATATTCTTCTATCAATTATTTGTATAGGTCTTTCTTCATACCTGATATCCTCCCCAACTTGTAACTAAGTCAAATCTAAAACATGTGTCAGATCCAGATAATATTTGCACAACATAGACACATGAAACACATTATGAACGCCGGCTAACTAAGGTAGTAAGGCAAGCCTGTAAGCTAATGGACCAGTTCTCTTTAGAATCTCAAATGGTCCTACAAAATGTAGAGTTAACTTTCCTTTCACCCCAAATCTCATCTGACCCTTCTGTGGTGTAACCTTTAACAAAACCTGATCACCAACTACAAACTTCAATGGTCCATGCCGATTATCAAAATAGCTTTTCTGGCAATCTTGGGCTGCTTTGAGTTTCTGCTTAACCTGCTTAATCTTCTCTGTGTGATCTGCAATAACCTCAGGCCCCAACAACTGTGATTCTCCAACCTCATACCAACACATCGGAGATCTGCAAGGTCTACCATAAAAAACCTCAAATGGTGTCATACCAATACTAGCCTAATAACTGTTATTATAAGCAAACTCACACAAATAAAGATACTTATTCTAGTTCCCACCAAACTCCAAAATACAAGCCCTGAGCATGTCCTCAAACATTTGAATAACTCATTCAGATTGTCCATCAAACTAAGGATGAAATACAGTATTGAGACAAATAGGGGTCCCTAACCGAGTCTGCAATAACTGCCAAAACCTCGAAGTAAACCTCGGATCTACATTCAACACAATAGATACAGGTATCCCATGTCGTCTCACTGTCTCTCGCATATACAACTTGTTGAGTTTAATCACTAAATCCTTGATGTTCACTGGAAGAAAATGAGCAGATTTTGTCAACCTATCAACACATACCCAGATGGTATCGTATCTACTTGGAGTCCATGGTTACCCCACAATAAAATCCATCGTGATATGTTCCCATTTCCATTCTAGAATTGATAATGGTTGTATCTGCTTTCCAAGCCTTTGGTGTTTAGCCTTTACCTGCTGACACACTCCACATTTTTGTACCTATTCAGGTACATCCTTTTTCATTCCATGCCACTAGACTATTCTTTTCATGTCATGGTACATCTTGGTCGCTCCTGGATGAATAGTATACTCTGATTTGTGCGCATCCTAGAGTAACTCAGCCCTAAGTTCTTGGTGAACTGGTACCCATATCCTCCCTTGGAATCGTAAAATACCATCAGAATCTCGATGCCAATCATTTTGATCAGAATTATCAGCCCAAGAATCATACATCCAAAAATCTAGATCATGTTGCTGCAATTCCTTAATTCTTTGACTTTGAGCAACTGTCAACCTCATACGCATTTGAGCGCATATACCCAATGAAACATCAACAGAAAATGTACTCATGACTGTAGCCCATTCTAACATCCGCCATTCATGAGTCATTTGACAAGCCACAATTCCAACTTCAGTCCATTTTCTGCTCAATGCATCAGCAGCGACATTAGCTTTTTTAGGGTGATACTCGAGATTAAAATCATAATCCTTAAGAAATTCTAGCTATCTGTGTTGTTTCATGTTCAACTCTTTTTTATCAAATAAGTAATTTAGACTTTTATGATCAAAATATAATGTAAACTTCTCACTATAGAGATAATGTCGCCAGATCTTCAAAGTAAACACCACTGCAGCCAATTCCAGATCATGTACTGGGTAATTTTTCTCATGCACTTTTAATCGCCTAGATGCATAAACTATTATTCTACCCTTTTGCGTCAAAACACACCCCAAACCTGTATGTGATGCATTAGTGTAAATGACTAGTTCCTTCCCAGGCTCTGGAAGTACTAGTACAGGTGCAGTAGTCAACTTTCTTTTCAAAGCAATAAAATTTTTTTCACATTCATCAGTCCACACAAAGGCCACAGTCTTATGAGTTAGCCTAGTCAGTGGAGCAGCTAATTTAGAAAAACCCTCCATAAATTTCCTGTAATATCCGGCTAAACCCAAAAAACTTCAAATTTCAATCACTATGGTTGGTTTTGGCCAATTGATAATAACCTCAACCTTTAAAGAATCTATAGAGACACCCTCGACACTTACCACATGACCTAAAAACTTCACTTCATTTATCCAAAACTCACATTTACTAAACTTTGCATACAATCTGTGCTCTCTCAAGGTTTGTAGAGTAGTCCTGAGATGTCGTTCATGTTCCTCCCGAGTTTTGGAATAAATTAGAATATCATCAATGAAGATAATGGTGAAGCGATCAAGATATGGTTTAAACACCCTTTGCATTAAATCCATAGACATAGCAGGTGCATTGGTTAATCCAAATGGCATAACTAGAAATTCATAATGTCCATACCTTGTTCGAAAAACTGTCTTGGGAATATCCTCTTCTCTAATCCCTAACTGATGATACCTCGATTTCAAATCAATTTTTGAAAAGTATTTGGCACCAATTAGCTGATCAAATAAATCATCAATTTGAGGAAGTGGATATTTGTCTTTTATAGTCACCCTGTTCAACTGACGATAGTTTATACACAACTGTAGACTCTCGTCTTTTTTTTTTACAAACAACACCGGTGTTCCCCAGGGCGACATACTTGGGGTAATAAACCCTTTACTCAACAATTCTTCAAGTTGCACCTTAAGTTCTTGTAACTCTTTTGGGGCTATATGATAAGGTGGAATAGAGATGGGTTTAGTTCTAGGCATCAACTCAATAATAAAATTGATCTCCCTTCTAAGAGGTATTCCAGGTAAGTCGTTAGAAAATACATCTAGAAATTTATTCATCATAGGAATTTCTGACAACTGAATGTTCGATTCCTTTTCATCCGCTGTCTTTATACCAGCTAACCATTGTGCTTCCTCATCAGTAATTAATCGACCTCGAGTGAGAGTTTTCAAGGTATCCATGCCTCTATACACAAAAGAAGGTTGTCCTGGAATCTGAAAAACTACTCTTTTGGCAAAACAATCAAGATAAGCATGATAAGCTGCAAGCCAATCCATACCTAGTATGGCATCAAACTCCAAGAACTATAGCACCCTTAAATCAACACACATTTCATATCCTTTATATTTAATAACACATTTCTCACAAATCATATTAAGATAAATTCTTTCTCCAGTAGTTGTACTCAATATCAAGGGTGTACTAGTTCTAATAGGAGTAAGTTTCAATCTATCTACCATGCTACCAGAAATAAATGATAATGTGGATCCAGCATCAATCAAGACATACATCATAATATCACAAATGTTGATCATACCTTCAATTAGATTCCTGCTAGCCTTAGGATCAGATTCCATTACAGCCTTAGCTTGCTCTCTTAGAGGCGTTGAAGTCATTTGAGATGGAGTTGCCAATCCTTTTTGTGGTGTTTGAAATAGACGGACATTCATTTCTTTTGTACCCTTTTTGCTTACACTGAAAACAAATAATAGATAAGGGAAGAGTGAAAGACCCTGTTTGTAACTGTACCCAAGGCACTGACATTCCACTCTGTTCTCTGCCACCTCCTTGCCCTGATGGTATTGGTGATTTCACTGAGGAACCTTGAGTCTAAGATCTCCCGACAAATTGTTGTCCCCTGAAACCTGTTGTTGGAACTAATATCACTGGTGTGGTAGATGTTCCAATTCTACTAGATACTTCTCCCATACGAAATCTTTTATTTCCCTCAAATTGGTTCTTGTTTCGCCAGGATTTGTTTTTCCCCTAGAATGCTACATTTTGCCCATAGGGCAATAGGGAAGTACGTAATACAGCTTCCTGATTTGTAGTCTCAACCCTCTCAAAGTCCAAAGCTTGATTAACGACATCCACATAAGTCTTTACCCCAGCTAGTGCTAATCCCTTACATATGACGTCACAAAACCCATCACAAAGCTTCTTCACTCGCAGATTATCGGTGGCCACTAGCTCTGGTGTAAAGAAAGACGGTCGAGTAAATTCATGTTCATATACTCGAACTGTCATATTCCCCTGCTTCAAACGAAAAAATTGATCCCTTCGCTTATCTTTCTCCGTTGGTGGGAAAAATCACTCATAGAACATCTCTTTAAATTTCTCCCAAAAAACTTTACCTAAATGTCGTTTACCTATAGATTCCCACCATCGCTCTACATCCTCGATGAGTTTAAAGGTAGCTAATCTCATTTTGTCCTGATCCCCCGTTTGCATATCATCAAATATAGTTTCTATCCTCATCAACCAATTTTTCGCAACTTCCAACACCAAACCTCCTGTGAATGTTGGAGGTTCTCTCATTTTAAAAGATTTCATTACCTTATTATATCTTTTCTTTTCTTTCTCATCACTTTTGTCTACCAGTACTAGAGTTTCTGTTGCAACAGTAGATACTACTTCATTAATGCCAATGCTACTGGCACCAACTTCAAGAACTACTGGTGTATTAGGCCTCCGCAACTCTTCCTTGATCTTAGCCATCATCTCTACTAGTTGGGTAGTACTCTGTTGTTGCATCGGTGCCATCTCCTCCAACTTCTTAAACCATTCATCATGGGGATCCATAATTCCCTTGCCTCCTATTCTTTAAATCTACTCATTCATAAAAGAATAGAATTGCATTAAATAACACTAACAACTTTATAGTCTAGATTTAGCTACCCACACAAAATCTTCATTTATAATACATATTCAATTACCATCATATGAAGTAATCAATAGAAATATGCACGCCTAAAACTTAACTAATATTTCATTTAACCATAGTTAATTTATACATCACAAATTGACTTACCAACTGTACTCCTATCGTGTTTTACCCATTCTTCCTTATTTACTCCCCAAAATACATCCATAACTTAGGTTATTATTATTGCCTTATGTACAACAAAAAGAAACTTTCTCCTTACTACAATTACTATAACGACCAACCATAACTATTACAAACTCATTTTGCTTGTTTGCCTTTTCCCATTGAGGGTTATGGTTCCCTCTTTATTTTCTTGTTAATATTTACACTAGATGTGCTACTGCTATGTATTGCGGCAACAAGTATTGGGATTGTCGTTACTTCCTCGGCATTTTCGGACTGCTTTGGTTCTAGTGGATGCAATACTTGATTTACCAAAGCTTCTAGGTGAATCAATCGGGTTCACAGAAGTTCATGACTGCGATAAATATTGTTAAGAGTGGCATTCACCCAGGATAGAAATGTCTCACTAGGTCTTGGTCAATTCCACATTCTGCAAACCTGGCAGGTTCATAGTCAAACAAACCAACTCAGTACATAGTCAACATATAGGATGAACACACCCATCTGCAATAGTAATCAATCAATTAAAACATGGTCCCTAACTAAGGTAACTCCCAAAAGTTCGTAAAACTAGGACTTTGATAACACAAGGTGATGATGGGGCCTGCCATGACGATACTATCCCCACTTAGACACGCTGAGCAACCTCCGAAGGCGTGTGGGGTTTTTTCAAAAATGCGTCGTCACAATTGAAACACTCGCCCCACACTTATTAGCCCAAGAACACTCCAGTACACAACCGATGTGAGACTATCACACCTCTAGTACCCACAGAGTGGCTCTGATACCACTATTGTCACAACCCTTTCTCAGGTGATGCCATGATTAGCACAAAATTCCTAAACATGTCAGAAACTTAACATGTCAGAAAACCTTGTAAGCCTTCCCAACCAAATTACCAATTTCTTGAAAATTTTGACAGAGTCTCCTCTAAAAAATAACATGTCACCAAATTCAAATCACCCGATAATCACAATCAATATACAAAAACCATGTATTTCTTAATCCAAATAATCATACATCCACAAAATCTATAATTTGTTCTGATGATACATTCATATGATAACACATTTATATACATATCCCAAAATAGTAATCTGACTAATTATTACAATTTTCACATACTATTAACTTCAAAAAAACCTAATAATAATTTTGCATCATTTTCCATTTTCCCTTTCTGTTAGAACCTGGAGAAAATAATGGAAAATAGAGTGAGCAAATAACAAGCTCAGTGAATAATCTGACTTATGATATTATACAACCATCATATGTATAAAAAAATGCAAAGTAAAACAAATTTCAAATCACTTACGAAATGAAATAAACATAACATACATGCATAATGTAATGTGTAAACATACATTCAATTTCAATAATGTGAAATCTTTTTAAAAAAAACATGAACCATCTCCCTCTTTTTAGATAACAGAGTGAATATAATCCTCACCGCGCAAATGAGGAGTATACCAGACCTCTAGTTATCTGATTATCTGTTTATTTCTATCACATTCATCTCATGTCAGAAATGCACCAACCAAGATTACCACAATAGTCAATTTTGTGAGTTTGTTCCCTGAGATTATGACTAATAGAAATGTTGTCTTGTCAATAACTTAATTATGTATGTAATTGACATGTACCATACATCAAAATCATTTCATGGAATTCAAATAAACATGAAATGTGATATATATCATTCTATTTAATAAAAATCAACATTTGTAATTTAATACCAATGTCAGATATAATATCACAAGTAAAGATTACGCACAAAAATTAACGTTCCACCAGTTCCTATTATCCAATAAAATTTAGTCTCCAAAACACTAATATAATCTTGTCACCAAAATCATTGATATATGTCAAATCAAATTCAACTCATTTATTATTATTTTATAAATTATTTTCAACATATTGACAACTTATATTTGACCAAATATATTCATTTGACTCCACATATTGGTGCGCATGAACCCGAATGTACTTAATAATCTTTAATATTATATTTCGTTCATATAAAATAATTTTACAGCAAAAAAATAAAAAATAGGCTTTTTAATTATATTTTTACTAAATTTTTAATTTTTGATAAATAATCATATTGGCCAATCACTCACCAAAATTTCAATTGATATCCAAAATTCATGAATTTGGTATCGATGAGTACGTATTTTCATTCTCTACATTCCTATGGGTTTTAATCAAAGTTTTATTGGTGTTTAGCACCATCAAAAGTCCATCCAAAGTTTATAAATTTTGAGTATTTATTTTAGAATATACAGGATAAACGAATGAAAACTAACTACATATATGAGATTTACGTATCACTAGGAGTATTTTGATATAAGTTTTATTGAGTTTTATTCACTGTCAGGAAATATCTTATTTTTGGGTACTACTATAAAAAACCTTTTACACAAAAAATTACACCTGTAGGATCACAGTACACAACTTAATTAGCATTTTTGTAAGTAAAATTTGGAAAAACTACTTACCTATGCGTCGAATCGATCGAAAAATCAAATTTTCTTCCTTTGTCCCATTTCGTTCTTTCGTTTCTCACGTTTTGGAAATGAATAAAACAAAGAAAGAGAATTGAGAGAAAGAGGAAATGCTTCCACCAACCCACTAATGATATTTAATTCAAATAATCACTTCCTTTTCATTTTCTCTCGTCAATTCTTACTTGCTCTCAAACCCACGATTTTTTTTTTTTTTTTTTTTTTTTTTTTTTTTTTGGTCCCTCCACCACACCCCAAACCCTATAAA